>JAQJVL010003567.1:0-58615 GCA_035578905.1 Stictocephala bisonia | reverse complement strand
GTTTTAGTAAAAAAATCTGAAACAAAAGTGATAAGTAATAAATATAAAACAAAGCAAATCTTCATGCCTTCAGTATACTTTTAAAAAAACTGATTTCAACACAAAATGTTACTAACATGTAAAAGCTCAAACAAATTAGAACAAAATAAAGACTATAAAAATCAACACAACCAACCAGAAGTTTATAATTTTATAGTGCTCGGGATGTAATAGAATTTCTATAGAACAAAAGAAGACGAGGACTCACAATGTGCCAAAGTGTCTTTATTTGGCTCATTTACAGACGTACTAAATTGGCTCTAAGTAATTTAAGTGAGGTAATGAGCCAGTTTGGCGATCTGCATATTTCATCGTGAAGGAGACGTAATCTGAGTCAGAAGCCCTCAAGAGCCCCCCTCCCACTCGGCAGCCCTTATCACCCTCTCATCTACATTCTCCAGAGCACGTCTATGAATAATTCCTTTTCAAAACTAATTTTGGATAAATTTTAATTCTTACTCCAATTTTACTCATACTTTCACATATTAAGTATTGTGTTCATAAGATGAAAAACAAATAACAATTAATTATTACACTTTTATCACCTTCAAATATTTTTTCAAGTTCATAAGAAAATATCCTCTTAACACAAATTTGTTTATTTCGGCAATTAGTTTATATATTCATACAATATATTCAAATATATTGCACTCGTAGTTATATATATTTTCAAATAATTATATCGTTAAATAATTGGACCCAATTAAGAATAGGAGTCTATGGGTGGAGTTTACTAAAATGCTAAAATCGTACTTTACTAAAATGCTTCTCTTTCAATTAATTATAGCGTCCTAACCTTCCCATAGTCTGGCAAACACCAAGCGCGAAAGAGACAATTTTCTAAAAGTTCAGTTATGTATTTTATTCGTAGTTACCTAAATCACTTGAAAAAATTGTATAGATAGCCTAATTATAAGTGCATTAGGCCTACTTTAACCTTCTGTTAGTAATAACATTCAGTGTACTAAACATTTGTTCTATTCTGGCAAAATAAGCAAACTTATTTTAATCTATTTAATATTCATTTAATGACTATGGTGTATTTTGGTAATTCTTCTGCATAAAACAATGAATGGTAATAGGTAGCATAAAAGTTATTTCCAACTATCGCAAATAGTAAATTTGAGTTAGGTCAAGTACTCACACGAGAGATGAGAGAACAAGTAAACACTGCAGCTATTCACCAGCTCAAGTCCTCACAAGACTAGAGGAGAGAACAAGTAAACACGGCAGCTATTCACCAGCTCAAGTCTTCACAAGATCAGGGGAGAGAACAAGTAAACAATACAGCTATTCACCAGCTTAAGTCTTCACAAGATCAGGGGAGAGAACAAGTAAACAATGCAGCTATTCACCAGCTTAAGTCTTCACAAGATCAGGGGAGAGAACAAGTAAACAATGCAGCTATTCACCAGCTTAAGTCTTCACAAGATCAGGGGAGAGAACAAGTAAACAATGCAGCTATTCACCAGCTTAAGTCTTCACAAGATCAGGGGAGAAAACAAGTAAACAATACAGCTATTCACCAGCTCAAGTCTTCACAAGATCAGGGGAGAGAACAAGTAAACAATGCAGCTATTCACCAGCTTAAGTCTTCACAAGATCAGGGGAGAGAACAAGTAAACAATGCAGCTATCCGCCAGCTCAAGTCCTTACAAGAGTAGAGGAAAGAACAAGCAAACAATGCAGCTATTCACCAGCTCAAGTCCTCACAAGAGTAGAGGAGAGAACAAGTAAACATGGCAGCTGTTCACCAGATCAAGTCCTCACAAGACTAGAGGAGAGAACAAGTAAACACGGCAACTGTTCACCAGCTCAAGTCCTCACAAGACTAGAGGAGAGAACAAGTAAACACGGCAGCTATTCACCAGCTCAAGTCTTCACAAGATCAGGGGAGAGAACAAGTAAACAATGCAGCTGTTCATCAGCACAAGTCCTCACAAGAGTAGAGGACAGATAAGTAACACGGCAGCTGTTCACCAGCTCAAGTCCTCACAATAGTAGAGGACAGAAAATTAACATGGCAGCTGTTCACCAGCTCAAGTCCTCACAAGAATAGAGGACAGAAAAGTAACGTGGCAGCTGTTCACCAGCTCAAGTTCTCACAATATTAGAGGACAGAAAAGTAACATGGCAGCTGTTCACCAGCTCAAGTCCTCACAAGAGTTGAGGACAGAACAGTAACCCGGCAGCTGTTAACCAGCTCAATTCCTCACGAGAGTTGAGGACAGAACAATAACACGGAAGCTGTTAACCAGCTCAATTCCTCACGAGAGTTGAGGACAGAACAGTAACACGGCAGCTGTTCACCAGCTCAAGTCCTCACAATAGTAGAGGACAGAAAATTAACATGGCAGCTGTTCACCAGCTCAAGTCCTCACAAGAATAGAGGACAGAAAAGTAACGTGGCAGCTGTTCACCAGCTCAAGTCCTCACAATATTAGAGGACAGAAAAGTAACATGGCAGCTGTTCACCAGCTCAAGTCCTCACAAGAGTTGAGGACAGAACAGTAACCCGGCAGCTGTTAACCAGCTCAATTCCTCACGAGAGTTGAGGACAGAACAGTAACACGGAAGCTGTTAACCAGCTCAATTCCTCACGAGAGTTGAGGACAGAAAAGTAACATGGCAGCTGTTCACCAGCTCAAGTCCTCACAAGAGTTGAGGACAGAACAGTAACACGGCAGCTGTTCACCAGCTCAAGTCCTCTCAATATGAGAGGACAGAAAAGTAACATGGCAGCTGATCACCAGCTCAAGTCCTCACGAGAGTTGAGGACAGAACAGTAACACGGCAGCTGTTAACCAGCTCAATTCCTCACGAGGACAGAACAGTAACACGGCAGCTGTTAACCAGCTCAATTCCTCACGAGAGTTGAGGACAGAACAGTAACACGGCAGCTGTTAACCAGCTCAATTCCTCACGAGAGTTGAGGACAGAACAGTAACACGGCAGCTGTTAACCAGCTCAAGTGCTCACAAGAGTTGAGGACAGGACAGTAACACGGCAGCTGTTAACCAGCTCAATTCCTCACGAGAGTTGAGGACAGAACAGTAACACGGCAGCTGTTATTCCTCACGAGAGTTGAGGACAGAACAGTAACACGGAAGCTGTTCAACAACGGATACTGCGCAAGGGCAGTGATTTATTATTTTTACACAGTAGATATAATTGTTTATAAATTAAAAACCTGTAGCGAATCATCACTGTTAGGTTTTTGTGAATATGAATACACTCATACTTCATTATATGGAGTATTCAATGCCGGTTGAGGAGCAAACCGTGCACCGTGCGCAAAGACTGTTGTACCCCTCTGTACTTACATTTTCTAAAAGAATATTTTATGTTTTAGTAGCAGAAAACGTTGTGACTATGATCTTGACCTATGCGTACTTTCCTCCTTGAATAATTTAGAGCCTTCACACAGTAATAAATCGTTATATAAACGTTCTAGTGAGTTTAAATAATTTAAAGATCAAGCGCTACTTTTTACATAAGCGTATAAGCGTATATAAGCGTGTTTTATAAAAATCAGAACTTAAATAACGTTTGCTGATACTAATCACAGTATCAGGGAAAACAAAAGTTTACCTCTAAACACAACTTTTTTTCGTTTCATTTCAATCACGATTATGGTATTTTGATATGATATATAAAAAAGTATGAAATAAAAAAAGTACTTTTTACAAAATCTACTTTATTTAAACATATGCTGTTAAGAGAAATGAAACATACTAATTACTAATTCCAAATATACTTCTCCCGACCAGGGCCGGTTTTAGGGGGTAAGCGAAGTACGGGGCCGCGTAGGGCGCCAGGAAAAAGGGGCGCCTAAAAGTTCAGTATTGAATTAATAGTAGGAGACTAACAAAATATCGTAATCCGAAGTAGGAGAAAGTGATTTAAAAATATCTATAGTGAAAATATACAAAAGGTTAGTGGTTCAGATCGTGGCTGATCTAAAGTTTGAGTGTTGACTCACTCTGCCAAATTCATATTGTAAGATTGTTGGAGCCCCGTGACCATAGAGCTATTGTTGACTGTTACTGTTATTCCCAAATTGACGTGAAACCTAGCAGAAAGATTTGCTCCCCTCACTACTGGCTGAAAAGGCGGCTGATATTTAGTTCCCTTATGCATCGTAAAGTAACGCAGCGCTTGTTATGTTCGAAGTTCTTATTGTAAATAACGCTCGACAATACGTCGTCTGCTACCGTTTATTAATTTCCAATTACTTGCACCAATTTGTAGAAAATACAATTCAATAACAAATTCAAGATATATATTGAAATCTACAAAATTCCTCACAAGAAGAGACTCAGTCAATCACCATGCATTAATTAATGGGCTAAAGTAATTTGCCTATAGGAATTATTGTAAACTCAACAACCATAATCATGTTTGGTTTACTAATGCTTACAAAATAACAAATTTTGCTTTTATATTACGTATATTTATATCAGATTAGTTAGTTTAAACCATTTCATGTAATCACCTTCTGAAGTTTTATAAATGATGCATTGATTAAAAAAAACATTTCTACTGCGTGAATTATCAGGCCTGTTATTTTAAAATTAAAAAAAATTGTGCATTTCTACTAAACTTTGAATAATAATTGATCTAAGAGAGTGGCACGATCATGATACAATAATATGTAAACAGAAACAACCTGGTACTTTATATTCGCAGTGCAGTGTTTGTAAATATAAGTAGCCATTTATAGGTACTTTTTTTTCTTTTGTCAATGTACATTGGACATTTAATTATACAGCAGTGTTTTCAGATCACCCGTGCAATGTCTATGACAGCCATAATTTGTTTCAACTGAAATCCCTTAATTTATACCCCAAAGAATTAAGTAAACATATTAGTTCCCAGTAAATCCCGAAAAGGGCATAGAAGCGGAAGGATAGTTTTTGAAAATGTTCAATTAGGAACATAGGTCGTGTTAACTGGCAATATTTAAAGTGGTAGAATTAGCTCCCCACCGCCTCACCACTTTAAATTATTGAAATATATGTGTAGAAGTAGAAGTGAACATCCGAATGGTGGGGGGAGGCATGTTACGTCCCAATAATCTAGTGGTGGGGGAGGGTATCAAAGTCGCAAGTAGTCAGTAGTCATTTATATATCAGTAGTCATGTACATCAGAATGATAGATGGGTGGGTGGCCTCTAAAGTCGCATTCGTACAACAGACGTGTGGCAGAAGAAGTTCTTCTGTAGTAGTGAAAGTGCCTCTGGAGCATGTTTAGATTTTTTAACAGTACCTACATTCTAATCGTGTTAACAATGAACGAGAAAAATATAGGCTACTAGAAAATATACTGTGATGTTGGACATGTTTGGTTTTAGTGTAGGCATATGTCTCATTTTTTATGCAAATGTTTATTTAATTAAACACACCAATTAAAACTACATTTTTAAATCAACTGTATTAGTACGAGTACTTTTAAGTTTGAGAATTATATTGTGTGTTGTTTTGATTAAATAAAAATTATTTTGTGAACTAATTTATTTATATTTGTCCTATTAAGGTGGAATTCAATTTTTCAGTACACCGTGTAAGCATCGAAATGACATCCTCGCATAACCATGCTTATAACCTTGCCAATAAACAAACAGTTCCAGCCTCACAGGCAATCTAGCACGGTAAGTATGCACCGTGTAATCTTTTTACTATATTTTCCACGTTTATTCACAATGCGGTCAGTATTGTAAAAACACATAAAGTAAAAAATGTATAAATGAACAGGTTATGAAACGATAGTTAACCTATGCCACAGATTCGGTCGGTGGGCCTATCGAATTCAAACACGTTTACATCCGATACGTTATCTCCTGTTTCACTGGTTCCGAGGCTCCGGTATACCTTCTTGTGTATTACAACAATAAACACACTGCACTTGCCCAGTGATATCGACTCTCACCGTCTCACGAAAATAGGAATTAATATATGCCTAGTTATGAATACAAATTTCATTCTAGGCCTATTTATCGGATGTAAATATATCATTGACCTGTCACAATTAAATCCATATATGACATTAAATTAACTGATAACGTCACGCGTTTCAAACACATTTTTTGGAAATACGAGTAGCTCATGGTATATTGTTGCAGAGTGTCAATATATTAAAAATTGACTCTAATTTATTTTTGTTTACTTCTATTAGTTGTTATCGAAACGTACACCAATCGTGTAATAGACATAATCATTTCAAATGATGCGTAAACGAGTTAGGTATGGGTGCATTTTCAGGTATGCGTGATAAGGAATGGGAGTACAGTAGAACTCCAACTATTCGAATCAATTGGGACCAGACCCTATTCGGATGGTTAAATATTCGGATAATCAGATTTTTTTTAAAAGCAGTCCATTTTATTTAATTATTGCATGTATAAAAATTAAATGCATGTTTGTTGAAATGGGATATAGAACAATATTTTAAATGAGAAAGGCCGTTTATTACATAATTAATTACAGTTTAATTACACTATTACGTATGTTTACGTACCAGCCTGTAAAAAGGTGTTATTGCTTGCCAAACATCCTAGTTAAATATGCTCTATATGTTTGACTGTGTTCTTCGTTTTTGGGCAGCCAGGTCACGAATCAGCTTAACAGAGGGAAGGAAAATAGCGTGAATAGACAATATACTATCCCTATCGCATTATTTTCCTGGCAGAATTTTAGATTTGTTCTTTTAAGAGGGTGTTACAGTGTACAGTATTTATTGAGTATTATTATTTGTATTATTTGAATTATGTATTATTTGTTGTGATACTTTGTATGATTTATCTTTACAGGGATTAAAAACGCTACTCTTTGTTATTGTATGCTTTTACTTTTTTAGAACAAAATTAAAAACTGAAGATTGTAAGATTTCTTTTACGACATTCTGAAAGAAATTCGGATAATCTGCGACTCGGATAGTTGGAGATCGGATAATTGGAGATCCACTGTATCTTAGTGTTAGGGATTAGAGCACATTCAGTGTTGGAGAAGGGTGATTATGTATTTATGTATGTATCTAAAGTTAGGGGTGGGTGCATTTCAGTGTTAAGGGATGGGAATATCTTAGCACAGAATATATATTCTGTGATCTTAGTGATAGGGGTGTGAGCTTATTCCGAGTTGGAGGGGGAGGGGGTTATGTTATCTTCAGAGTTATGGATTGGTGCATCTAAAGTAATAGGGAATGAGAGTATCTTAGTGTTAGGGGCGTGTGCATATTCAGTGCTGGAGGAGGTGGTTATATTTAAAGTTAGGGATGCTTACATCTTAAGTGATAGGGAATGAGAGTATCTTAGTGTTAGGGGTGTGTGCATATTCATAGTTAAAGATGTATGAATATTCAGTGTTGGAGGGGGTGATCATGTCTAGAGTTAGAGATGGCTGCTTTTTCAGTGATAATGACTGGGAGTATCTTAGTGTTAGAGGTGTGTGTACATTCAGTGATGGAGAGGGGAGGTCATGTTCAGATTTAGGAATGGGTGCATCTTCAGTAGTAAGGGATGGGAGTATCTTGGTGTTAGGGGTGTGTGTTATTCATAGTTAAAGATGTATGAATATTCAGTGTTGGAGGGGGTGATCATGTCTAGAGTTAGAGATGGCTGCTTTTTCAGTGATAATGACTGGGAGTATCTTAGTGTTAGAGGTGTGTGTATATTCAGTGATGGAGGGGGGAGGTCATGTTCAGATTTAGGAATGGGTGCATCTTCAGTAGTAAGGGATGGGAGTATCTTGTTGTTAGAGGTGTGTGTATATTCAGTGATGGAGGGGGGAGGTCATGTTCAGATTTAGGAATGGGTGCATCTTCAGTAGTAAGGGATGGGAGTATCTTAGTGTTAGAGGTGTGTGTATATTCAGTGATGGAGGGGGGAGGTCATGTTCAGTATTAGGAATGGGTGCATCTTCAGTAGTAAGGGATGGGAGTATCTTAGTGTTAGAGGTGTGTGTATATTCAGTGATGGAGGGGGGAGGTCATGTTCAGATTTAGGAATGGGTGCATCTTCAGTAGTAAGGGATGGGAGTATCTTAGTGTTAGAGGTGTGTGTATATTCAGTGATGGAGGGGGGAGGTCATGTTCAGATTTAGGAATGGGTGCATCTTCAGTAGTAAGGGATGGGAGTATCTTGGTGTTAGGGGTGTGTGTTATTCATAGTTAAAGATGTATGCATTTTCAGTGTTGGAGGGGGATGTTCAGAGTTAGAGATGGGTGCATCTTTAGTGAATTTTTACTGTGTACGATAGGTTTATATTTTGTAAAATGTTTATACATTTTTAATACCATAGTTTTTAACTTAGCTATTTCATACAGTATTCTTGTATGCTTTTACAACCACGAAATTCCCATATCCTTAGATGGGTCGACTCAGATGATGCATAAGTTTTATTCATAACTGACATGACAGTAACTAATTAATGTCATAGTATCGTGAAACCACATTAATTAACTAATTAACGTTGCAGTAGTTATTAATCTATTTAATAAATTTAATTTTTTTATTTTTCAACTAAAGTTTTAACATCTGACAGGACTACCAAATTATTCTAAATTGGTTGCTCAGAAAATGAAACCTGATCATAACATTATTGTCAAGTTGCAAGATATATTTCAATAAATCAGTATTACCATTCCTGTTCACATTTTTCTTACAGTTTGGTTGGCAAGGGAGCCAATGTAATGAAAGCAAAGACCACTAAAGCTTGATAAGGCAGTGAGGTGGGTGGGGTGTACTGTGGGAGGGGACAAGAGAGCTCTCTAACAATTGCGGTAACAAGCTGTGGACAAGGCGAGACCATAATATGAAGCAGACCGTGCAGTATTCAAGGCAATCAACGTCAATGTAGGCAGGAGGTAAGATACAAACAAAGCGAGAGCTCCGGACAAGAAGTGGACTAGTATGTTACGGTTGTGGCCGGAATGTCAATAGGAAACAATTAACACCGGGACAATGTAATGCAGATGAAAGAGGGGCGTGTAAAGTGAACGTTGACTACTTATAAACAATTAGAAACTATTCCAGGGTTGCATTTGTGTACTAATTATTTTTAATTTAAGTTTTTGGTGTTAAAATTTCAATATTTGGTTAAGTTTACTATTATTAGTTCTTAGTATAGAGATCAAAAATGTACAAGCGCATTGTGCATTGAACAAGTGTTTGTTCTTACAATACAGCAGCCAAATAATTCAATGAACCTTGAACAATGCATGGGATAGCTGTCAGTGTGAAGATGTAATCAACTATCTCTCAACTCACGTCTCACCGTCGTAGCCTATCTATATAAACCCACTGAACACATGACGGGTCACTTCACTCGGGATGAGATCACAAAGAGGTAGATTGCTGAAGCTGACGGTTCGTCAGGACGCGAGACGGCGAGCGACTGGGGTGGTGTTCGGGGAAGGTCACGTGACGGGAGGCAGCGATGCCATTGGCCCTCCCAGCTTGGTCCAGGGATGCTGAGTTCCAGCCAGATATTGACTGGGGTGGCTTCCACCCACTCCTCCAATACCACCACACATAATAATACATCTCAAATACTAATAAAGAAAATTTAAGATTATGCGCATTTATTTATTTTTCTGCTTCATAATTTGTAAAACAACAATTTTGTTATAAAAAAAATATCATACCATGCTTAGAAATAACTGGAAGGTTTTAAAACAGAGTATGTTCGTGTAGTGCGCATTTCCGGATGTCCTCTAACTAGATTTAAAACAGCCTTCTTTATATTAACACTGTAGGCGCGATTTCATACCAAGAACTCGCCTCAACAACTTTACTGACTCTTCCGGTAACAGTACCAGCCCAATATTTAAAACGATTTTTTAATTGTTGCTTAAAAATTATAGGAAATGTAGCACCTATAAAAGCGATGTACTTAAGGGGAATTGATTGGAATTAAAAGACATCACACTATAAAATGAATGATTGGAGATGTACATAATGTGAAGTACTTGAAGAATAAGGTCTTGAAGATAAGAGTTAAATAAGAAGATGTGACATCATTAAAATAGATGGAAAAAATAAAACTGCCTTTATAACTGATCCTATAATTAGATTTGATATTAAAACTGCATAGCCAGAATACGTTAATAAAGGGAAACCCTCATTTATGAAGAAACGATAACATTTTACAGCAAAATATATAATATTAATTCTATAAAAGTCATTGATATATTTTATAAGATCAAGAGGCACGATATCTACACTTTTTGTAAATTTCTATTGAATACTTCAAATTAAGAAAAGAACTCATTAATACAGTTGCCATTCAAATAATTCAATTTTAAGACACCATTTATATTGAAATTAGGAAGAAGTCAAATTTTCATATTTTTTAAAAATGATTCATACAAATGTACTATTGTATATTATACTTGTATTGTTGCAGCTTTAGATCCTAGGGTAAGTGAAAATAAATTAACTATCTTAATATGACTGTTCAGATAGTTACTATTATGTAATTATTTATTCAATTAGTTGAAAAAAAATCTTGTTCAATTTTACAGAGGTTCACAAGCAATGGTAATCCAGGTAGGCGCGCTGAATCAACATTCCAAAATGTTTGGTTATATGAAATGAATGAAATGGTTATAAGACGATCTGAAATCCTCCAGACCACCAAGAATATCTCGATCTTGTCAGTTGAAATCCTCCATATCACCAAGAATATCTCGGTCTTGTCAGTTGAAATCCTCCATACCACCAAGAATATCTCGATCTTGTCAGTTTATATCCTCCATACCACCAAGAATATCTCGGTCTTGTCGGTTGAAATCCTCCATACTACCAAGAATATCTCGATCTTGTCAGTTGAAATCCTCCAGACCACAAAGACTAACTCAATCTTGTCAGTTAAAAGTTCGTAGACTTTCTCCATACTAAAGTCTTATTTATTCTAACAGTCTGTTTTACTAGAGAAGCTTCACAATCACAAGGCACTGTTAAATTAACACTGACGATATCACTTGACTAAATACTTTTGAGATAAATAAACTACATAAAAACACCATGTAACCGATTAAACTCAAGCATCATATTATAATGCCTTGAAAATCTTCTTAGTTATAATTTAATAACTTTTGACACCAAAACCAAATTTAAATTACCACATTTGTTCGTGTAAAAGTTCTTAGAACCAGGAAGTCATCCCTCCCCCAACCCAAATAGAATGTGATACATTCAGAAAAACATCAGATCGCAAAATGTGGTAGTTGTTGATTTCATTTTAGTTGTTATCATTCAACGATAATTAAGCTTTATTAATATAATTCTTAAAGTGGGCGAAACATCTAAAATACAGGAATATGCCTACTTATAGAGTCATTGGAAAACTTGAGCGATGGTTGAATCTAAGTAAACTTAAGTCACATCAGAAACCCTAAAACGAACCAAAAATACCCTCTCCTATTCCCTTACAATATTAAAATTCTGTTCCCTCTTAAAGTGCGGTAGTAATTTGATATCAGCGTTCGGTTGTCAACAACAATAACATTCATTAATGGTAAAAAAACGTACTTTTTTGATAGTATGAAAATACTACAAGATAAGAGTTGGAAAAAAGCCGCTATTTTGTAAATATTGGGGTGCCTCGCACCACCCCTTATCCCTTTTTATATCCGCCCATATGATTCAACTAGGGCAAAGACCTTTAATAGGGTAATCGTGGGTGAAGGAGTTTAATTTGAAT
This sequence comes from Stictocephala bisonia, assembly GCA_035578905.1. Taxonomy (NCBI): domain Eukaryota; kingdom Metazoa; phylum Arthropoda; class Insecta; order Hemiptera; family Membracidae; genus Stictocephala; species Stictocephala bisonia. Next base: position 46,873 of record JAQJVL010003567.1, on the reverse strand, counting down.
TCACGCAATTACAGAAAACAATAAACTTTATTTTAAACAAATGTTATGGTCAGGCTAGAAAATAAACACACATACGATATCATTCAAGGAGTTAAACGATGTTAAAGGCATACATTTCTCACCATTGACACATGGTCTTTCCACCTATGACCATCCCCCATGTGTTGCTGACCCAACGCCTTCATTATACCTACTACGTGATCTCTGTGGGGGTGAAAGGGACGTGCGAACACAATGGTGTCCATTGACACATGGTCTTTCCACCTATGACCATCCCCCATGTGTTGCTGACCCAACGCCTTCATTATACCTACTACGTGATCTCTGTGGGGGTGGAAGGGACGTGCGAACACAAGGGTGTCCATTGATACCTGGTCTTTCCTCCTATGACCATCCCCCACGTGTTGCTGACCCAACGCCTTCATTATACCTACCACGTGATCTCTGTGGGGGTGGAAGGGACGTGCGAACACAAGGGTGTCCATTGACACCTGGTCTTTCCGCCTATGACAATCCTCCATGTGTTGCTGATCCAACGCCTTCAAAATAACTACTATGCGATCTCAGTGGGGGTGGAAGGGACGTGCGAACACAAGGGTGTCCATTGACAGTTAATCTTTCCGCCTATGACAATCCCCCACGTGTTGCTGATCCAACGCCTTCAAAATAACTACTATGCGATCTCAGTGGGGGTGGAAGGGATGTGCGAACACAAGGGTGTCCATTGACACCTGGTCTTTCCGCCTATGACCACCCCCATGTGTTGCTGACCCAACGCATTCAATATATATACTACGTGATCTCTGTGGGGGTGGAAAGGACGTGCGAACACAAGGGTGTCCATTGACAGTTAATCTTTCCGCCTATGACAATCCCCCACGTGTTGCTGATCCAACGCCTTCAAAATAACTACTATGCGATCTCAGTGGGGGTGGAAGGGATGTGCGAACACAAGGGTGTCCATTGACACCTGGTCTTTCCGCCTATGACCCTCCCCCATGTGTTGCTGACCCAACGCATTCATTATATCTACTACGTGATCTCTGTGGGGGTGGAAGGGATGTGCGATTACAAGGGTGTCTGTTGACACCTGGTCTTTCCGCCTATGACCATCCCCCATGTGTTTCTGATCCAACGCCTTCATAATACCTCCTACGTGATCTGTGGGGGTGGAAGGGATATAGGAACACAAGGGTGTCCATTGACACCTGATCTTTCCGCCTATCACCGTCCCTTGCTTCAATGCTTTAATTTCATATCCACAAAGACCAGGTGTCAATGTACACCCTACATTGACACCTGGTCTTTTCATCTATGACCATCCCCATGTGTTGCTGACCTAACGCCTTCATTATACCTACTACGTGATCTCTTTGGGGGTGGAAGGGACGTGCGAACACAAGGGTGTCCATTGACACCTGATCTTTCCGCCTATGACCATCCCCCACGTGTTGCTGACCCAACGCCTTCATTATACCTACCACGTGATCTCTGTGGAGGTGGAAGGGACGTGCGAACACAAGGGTGTCCATTGACACCTGGTCTTTCCACCTATGACAATCCTCCATGTGTTGCTGACCCAACGCCTTCATTATACCTACCACGTGATCTCTGTGGAGGTGGAAGGGACGTGCGAACACAAGGGTGTCCATTGACACCTGGTCTTTCCTCCTATGACCATCCCCCACGTGTTGCTGACCCAACGCCTTCATTATACCTACCACGTGATCTCTGTGGAGGTGGAAGGGACGTGCGAACACAAGGGTGTCCATTGACACCTGGTCTTTCCGCCTATGACAATCCTCCATGTGTTGCTGATCCAACGCCTTCATTATACCTACCACGTGATCTCTGTGGGGGTGAAAGGGACGTGCAAACACAATGGTGTCCATTGACAGTTAATCTTTCCGCCTATGACAATCCCCCACGTGTTGCTGATCCAACGCCTTCAAAATAACTACTACGTGATCTCTGTGGAGGTGGAAGGGATGTGCGATTACAAGGGTGTCTGTTGACACCTGGTCTTTCCGCCTATGACCCTCCCCCATGTGTTGCTGACCCAACGCCTTCAAAATAACTACTACGTGATCTCTGTGGAGGTGGAAGGGATGTGCGATTACAAGGGTGTCCATTGACACCTGGTCTTTCCGCCTATGACCATCCTCCATGTGTTTCTGATCCAACGCCTTCATAATACCTCCTACGTGATCTGTGGGGGTGGAAGGGATATAGGAACACAAGGGTGTCCATTGACACCTGATCTTTCCGCCTATCACCGTCCATTGCTTCAACGCTTTAATTCCATATCCACAAAGACCAGGTGTCAATGTACACTCTACATTGACACCTGGTCTTTTCATCTATGACCATCCCCATGTGTTGCTGACCTAACGCCTTCATTATACCTACTACGTGATCTCTTTGGGGGTGGAAGGGACGTGCGAACACAAGGGTGTCCATTGACACCTGATCTTTCCGCCTATCACCGTCCCTTGCTTCAACGCTTTAATTTTTTTTCTTTTAAACAATTCCTGTTTCCTGATTATATCGAGGTACATGTTTACGTTTCAAACCTGCCTTGGACTCAAATTTTGCGTTCTTATCATTTAATGGGAAATTTAGTGTAAGCGTGCTATTTTCAATGATGAATTTTCTTTAATCTATACATTATGTATGTGACGCCATAGGCTCTTGTGTTTACATTGAGACTTCCCCACACGGTTTTAAACTAACATCATTATTCTTATGGGCAACTTTTCGTTTAGAAGACATTTTTTGTGTGTATGAACTCATAGAATGGTTGGGAGGTTGGGCTAGGTCTAGAAACACGTAGAATAGGTTAGGGAACCTGGCAAGGTCTAAGAACAAAATGAATGGTTAGGGAACTTGGCAAGTTCTATTTTACATAGAATTGTTGGGAGATCAGGCAAGAGTTATTAGTTCAGAGAAGGGTTAGGGAACCGGGAAGGTTTATGAACACATAGCATTGTTTGGGGACCTGGTAAAGTCAATGAACAATTAGAATCAGTGGGAGACCTGACAAGGTCTATGAACTTGTAAATTGGTTGGGAGGTGGGCAATGCTATGTACATAATGAATGGTCGGAGAACCTGGCAAGGTTATCAATTCATAGAATAGTTGGGAGGTCGTCAAGGTTATAAACACAGAGAACCGTTGGAGGTTTGGCACAGTCTTTGAAGTCATAGAATGATAAAACATTGTATTTGGAGTGAATTGGAAAATTGCCACCATGTAAATGTGGGATAGATGTTTAGTGAGACAATAAGGGTTGGGTGTATGGGGGAGGGGGGTGAGATTAATAAACATTTTGGGGGACTATATGCTTACCTTTATTCTTTTTTATGTAAAAAATAAACTGATTTAAAGAAAAGGAAGATTTATTTTATTCCAGCAGTCTTGATTTGGGTAATATATTCAGTTGCATTATCTGCATTACTAAGTATAGATTAAAATCAGTGCATTAAAAATAAATACAGTAAATTTTAATACACTATATAACTTTGGACTGATTGTATTCTTTTGTTTTAGATGGTTTATATCTACTATTAGGATTATATAGTAAACTGTCACAGACATTTTAACAAACCAAACTGTTTCCCTCTCTCGCTCTTTTGGATTTGTATTGTGTAAACTTGAAGGGCAAGTTTGGATCACTTAAGGTGCTGGATGTGATTCTCAGAGCAAAAATAAACTTATGACCTGTATTCTGAAGTCATAAAAGCAGTTGTTGTAATTTAGCCAAATGAGAATATATTCACCAAGTTAAGACTATTAAAATCGTCTTCCAATGAAAGCTAACATATTTTCCAATGTTAAGATGTGTAACTGCTTAGTAGAATAAAATTTTTTCATGAATGCATAAAAAAAGTGGTTATGCACAGGCAAATTAAAATACATTAAAACTAATCATTTTTTATCCTTTATTGGCTAATCTATTTGGATATGTAAAATTGTATGATTTAGGATTAATTTATTTTAATATGCGTATAAAACTATATGTGGGAATAAATTTATATAACATGTTAAAAATGTGAATTGGATTAAATTTAAAGAAAACAAAATATTTTCCGCAACTACCATCGAAATATTAAACAAAACTTTTGAAAATAAGATGCAATGATATTATTCATTACACTAGATACATGCATCCGAATAGAATTACTGTAATACTGGCCGAGCTATTCACCTCGAATCAGGAGTTAAGGTTGCATAGTCTGACCTTAACTCAATCTTATTTTCCCAGTTTTTCTGTATTTTTATTTATAAGACACCGACAATCAAGATGGGTGAATACGAGTAGCGAATGAGTGTGGTAGCTTAAGATGAATGAGTGTAGATTTTTGAAACGTACTTATCCGGTGGTTTAAATTTAGTGACTGATTTGACCAAATTAAAAGGTTTCACACTGAATTCAGTTTTTATATTTAATATAAATTTGGAAAAATTGGAACTAACAGCACCGAGAGTCCTGCTACCTGATCAAGCTTTAAGTAACATTTAGTGAACACGGAGATGTATAGTTGGAAATTGAAGAGAGCTATCAGTGTAAAATAAAACCCCCACCCTCAATGACAGATTATATTTCAAGCTAGAGTGGACTTTATCCAACCAACCAACCAACAACCTTTTGGTAAAGAAAATATTATCACGGTTCACTAAATAACGATGTTCAATAGTGAATACTGAAATTCGACTACTCTCCTATCTATGTGTATGTAAATACAGCCTGACATCTGTTGCATCTTTCACTATCTAAGGTCGACTGTTCTTTAAAAAGGCCAAATTTTAATAGCCCAGTAGTCAGGGAAGCTAAGAGATTTGCGGTTCAGTGTTAAATTCAAACCATATAGTATTGGTATGATTTTTGGCAAACTATCAAGCCTGATACTTAATTCTATCCCTTGCACAACATCCCAAGTCCGATATTCATTCCACATGAACCCACCTGACTTCTCTAGAATACTGTTCATGTGCATGGCAACCAATGAACAGACGTTATGACCGTATTGAGAGGTTGGAGAACATTGTGTATCATCTACAATCTCCAAAAATTATTCTGTTTGAAAATTTGTCATTTTAAATTAGACAGACAATTTTCTTATATTTCCATTTCAAAACAGTAAAACTTCCTTTTAGCGATTGACAACGTCACATGTTTTCAGATTTCTATTAATAATTATATGTGAATACTCTGCTGTATTTGATTGCAGAGTTCCACAAGATATAAAGCATCAGATAACAATTTAACTGGTAGCAGGCAGACCTTATGTATGGTGGGAGTTCAGAAATTGCTGCCAATGTCAACGCTGATACAATGCATCCAACATGAGAGACAAACATCCTTGTTCACTGACAAACATGAACTAAGTTGACAAAATGTACTAACTAGCTAGGGGTGGTGGGCAGGAGCAAATCCGGTTATGTCAATAATATTTAACTTCCACTACCAGATTGAGACCACATATCGACTACATTTAATGCCAGTTACATGATGGTCAATGTTAAGTTTTGTTGTCTGTCTTAAGACACGCCATATTTTAACATGGCAATAAACAGGAAGTAACCCATAATTGATATTGGTCAATAACAATAGTGTTTTGTAACACCTCATAATGCAAAGTGTTAAATTTAGCAAAAGCAATCTTTACCAAACTTACTTTCCTTGTTTTAATAATTTGAAATCCCGTAACTAAAACTAAGCAACATTTATGTATTAATACCTCATTTTCCATATTGTCTTCTTTAATAAGATGTTAAAACATTTTCCAAGTTTGTCTGTTTAATACAGAGTTTTATTGTGTTTTTGGAAACCATGGGTTTTTAGACTTCCAGTAAAAGCGTAAATATACTCAATTATTTAAGAATGTCTTTACTTGAATGTACTGAGCAGTTTTTAGGTTGTGTTGTAAAAATGGATTGTAAAATGCTCTGAAATGTCAACTTTCAGATCATTTATTTTACTTAGCTTTGTTTTAATTACCTGTAGTACCTTCTCTTTCTCAACTGGTTCAGTTCCAATTGGTATACTATCTCACAAATGCCAACCATAACTCTCCTCAATTCCAAAAACCAGGAGCAGCAATGAAAATACTCATCTCTTCTTTTTAGGTAAAGTAGTCTACTTCGTGAAGTATAGTCTTCTCTACTATATTCCTTGTTAAAAGGCCTTGAAGAATATTTTTTAACCTGGAAGCTAAATCCTAACCCATATAAAATCGAAGTAGGCTGCTTCAACCTAAGTTGCATGGCCCCCAAAAGGGTTGGGCTGGGTGGACCTCTGGCCCCAGGGCCCAAGCCTGGGGGCGGGGTGGCCCAGGAATTGTACATTTTTTAAATTTTAGCTAAAAAATATAATTAAGATCAAATTACAAACATAGCCTCTTTCAAATAAAAATACCTTTAAGATTAAATTATCGTAGGGTCTACTCTACTGTAGGGTAATTATTTAAAGCTTAAAACTGAACCCAAGCACTAACATAAATTTGTTCACACACAGTGAAGCAAAAGTAGTTGCAGAGGCAGTAGGCATTCCACCTAAGTTTGTTGTTAAAAGAAACCCTGATGAAAAGACGCATGAACAACTTCAGCAGCTTCAGCTAGACACATCCAATCCATTCAAATCTTCTGTTTTTTTTTTTTTTCTGTTTTCGATTTCATTATTGCTGATTTATAAGTTGTGAACAAATATGTGAACGGTTTTCACCATTTATTTCATTTATGGACTTGAAAAATTTAGTACTTAAAGTAAAAACAAGCGATCTTATATCTAAATATCCTTCAGACTTGATAGATTCAGACAGCTTAGCTGAAGATATTCTTCGTATGAAGACTGTCCACAGCACAGTATTCTAATCGGAAGAAGACCTAATGAAGCTTCTCAACTCCATCTACGAGAAAAATCTACAAACGATTTTTGTAAATATGTATACTGCAATAAAACTTTTTTATACAAGTTTTTTTTTCTAGTAACTGTGTAAAACTTTTGAAGTATTTATCATTATACCCAATACTTTCAGTTTGAATTACATTATAATAATTGTATTGGTAAAGATAGTCATGTAATTATGCTTTAACACGAGATAGCGAAAATGGGGCCCATCACTGATATAGGAACCAGGGCCCATAATCATATGTGGGGCCATGCTAAGTTGCGGACAGGCAAATCTAAAATTGAACATCTTCATAGATGGTGTAAAACTTCAACATAATGATCATTTGCAGTACCTGGGGCGTTAAATGTTAGATCGATAGTTGGCAGTGTTTTTAAAAAACCATCTTCATAAAACAGCAGCTAAATTCAAAACCAAGGCAAATGTATTACACTATATTTCTGGACAACTTGGGGAGCCAACACATAAACCCTGCGTACAACTGCCATGTAACTAGTCTATTTATCTGCTGAATACAGTGGTCCCTAATGGCTAAATAGTGTACATACTAAAGCGATTGATGTCCAACTTAATAGGGTCATGAGAGCTATTGGCGGCACTCTCATGGTAACTCCACTTCCTTGGCTCTTGGTGCTGTGCAATATAGCTACTCCAGAAATTAGATGTCAGGAGGCACTACTTAAAGAATTCCATATCTTGAATGCCCCACAACTCCCCTTTATTCAGGATCTCTAATGGCTAAATAGTGTACATACTAAAGCGATTGATGTCCAACTTAATAGGGTCATGAGAGCTATTGGCGGCACTCTCATGGTAACTTCACTTCTTTGGCTCCTGGTGCTGTGCAATATAGCTACTCCAGAAATTAGATGTCAGGAGGCACTACTTAAAGAATTCCATATCTTGAATGCCCCACAACTCCCCTTTATTCAGGATCTCCCACGTCAGAACAGTCGCATAAAATCTCGAGCCCACCTCTACGTACAGTTTTCCAGCTGAGCAGATCAAATTTCTCGCAAAATACTAGCTGGGCAATTGTGTGGAACAGTTTTTATGGACGAAATAGGTTACTTATTAATGATCTGTCATTACCTGTAGGTGGGATGAAACTACCTCATAGGGAATGGACACTGTTGAACTAGCATGGGCAGATGTAGCTACTGGAACTAGAAATGGGAATTGATATTTGGTCAGAGATGTGATTGCAGGCAGTTTATCCAATGGATCACATAGTTACAGATTGACCTGCTACGCTCTTTAGTAGAATAATTAGTCAACATAAACAGAATCAGTGGGGCAGGTTTTAAATGGCTCGTTGGATTGAACACAGGACATCTTAGCTTTGTGACAGAAGATCACTTTTCATTTTTATTTATATTAATATACAACATGACTTTTGGATCTTGACCCAAATATGTATATCACAGTACTTTTAAAATGAATAAGTAGTAGCTGACAACAAACTATACGATAGATATATACTTGTTAAATTAACTTGAAACATGTGACAGTATGGTTACAACTAGAAATTTAAAATGTCTTAAACTAATCTAAGAACTTTATATAATGAAACTGGAGCTTCTTGTAGAATAGTCTTCAGAACTTTTATGTAAATCATAATAATTAAATGAAAAATTAAAACACAACCAGTACTAAATACTTTTAATAACAATAATCTATACAAAAGGAGATTCTGTAGCACTCTTGATGCAATTTCCTAATTAATGTGGCATCACTATTCGTTGACTGCATCTATTTTTGTGCATATGCTACAGCGAATGACTTAGGATGCATTAGGGATAACCCTGACTTACAACACATTAACTCAACATTTTGTGTAGTCACCCAGGTGAGGTTGCTTGTTTAATGTGGTGTCACTATGTGTAGTCTGCATCTATTTTGTGCATACGCTAAAGCAAATTACTTAAGATGCATTAGGGATAATCCTGACTTATAATGCATTAACTCAAGCATTTTGTGTAGTCAACCTGGTGTGATGTGTAATGTGGTGTCACTATATGTAGTATGTGTAGCTTTATGGCCTCTGCTAAAGCATGCAGTAAGTACTCAGGGTTTGATTATCAAGATGTAAAATACTCAGGTGGCTGTCTCCCAAACCGCTGAGTCTTTGGTAGAAATTTGACAGGCCCAGACAGCCGTCTTGCTGTCAGCAGGCCAAATATGCTTTTCTATTTCAACTGTAAGGTTCGTATTTATTACTTCAATGAGATAGTGAACACTATAATTACTAAATGTCTATAGTAGTTGATGTTATGAGTATTTTTAATGCTCAAGAATCATCAAGGATGTTACTTAGGCAGAAGCAGGCTACTTCGGTTTTTGATAGGTTAGGATTTAGCTTCCAGGTTCTAAAATATTCTTCAGTACTTGTGAAGTTCTTGTATTGGTAAGATAAAGCAATATCATCTGCATATATAAATGTTTTACACTTTGTTATTGGGATGTTAGCGGTATACACGTTGGAGCAATACAGACCCCTGTGGCAGACCATCCTTCAGCTGTGTAAAAGAGCTTTCTTCACGACCATAATAAACTTTTATTAGCCTGGGACTAAGAATTGACTCCAAAAGTCACAATAGAAAGGGACAGCAAAGGAGGCTGTAGAACTTTAACAACAAATCTTTGATCCATAGTGCGTCATAAGCCACTGTAAGATCAATAATAATTGGTCGGTAGCGTAGTTGGTTCAATCCCAGCTTCATGTGCTAAAGGTTCTCAGTTCGATCCCGATCAGAGTCATAATACATTTTGAGAAGGATCAGCTGATAAACACCTGTTCATTTGTCATTGGGCTATTAATTAATGACACTTTCTAAGGAATAGTCGGCCTTAGTTTGTAACAATGACTACATTCGCTCATCTAAACTCATCACACTCATTCGAAAACCATATTCGCCCATACCTCGACGATCGGCATCTTATGAATAAATAAATAAAAAAAAGGTGCAGATGTTTTCAACTTCTTTTAAAACCCATTCTCAATAAATGATGTCTGAGCTAGGATCTGGTCACTACAACTTCGGCCAGAGTGAAAACCAGTCTGCTCAACTGGAACATTGAGCCATCTTCAAAAACACAGCAGCTAAAATCTAAACCAGGGTAAATGTATTAGGTCATAATGCCGGAAGATCTTAGGGAGGCAAAGCACACGTTCTGCGTACAACTGCTTTCACTGGTCTATTCAGCTGCTGAATACCGTGCTCCCGTATGGCTAAATAGTTTACATACTAAAGCGATTGATGTCCAACTTGATAGTGTCATAAGAGAGAGCTATTAGTGGCACTCTCATGGCAACTCCAGTTCCTTGGCTCCTGGTGTTGTGCATTATAGTACCTCCACAGGTAAGACGTCAGGAGGCACTACTCAAAAAATTCAATAAAATCCTTAATGCCCTGCACCTCCCTATTTCACAGGATCTCCCACGTCAGAACAGTTGCTTAAAATCTCAAAATCCCCCTCTACGTACTGCTTTCCAGTTGAGCAGATCAAATTTCTCACCCAATACTAGCTGGACCATAGCGTGGAACAGTTTTGATGGGCGAAAAAAGTTCCTTAATAAAGATCCGTCAATACCTGTGGGTGGTATGAACTTCCCTCGAAGGCAGTGGACAAAGTTAAATCGGTTCCGATCTGGCATGGGCAGATGTAACTACTGGAAATATAAATAGAAATTGACACTATATTGGTCTTGTGATTGCGGGGAGTCTACCCAAAAAATGGATCACATAGTTTCAGAGTGCCCCTTGCGCAGTTTTACGGAGGGATTAGCCTGCATAAAGAGAATAAGTGAGGCAGGTTTTAAATGGCTCGATAGATTGGACACAGGACAGCTTAGCTTTGTGAGTCTATCAAGGAATGGACTTAGCTTTCAGACAGGAGATCATTTTGCATTTTTTTTTCTTTCAATTAATATAACATCATAACTTTTTGAACTTGATCCAAATATGTATCACAGCTTTTTAAAATTAACATATTGTAGCTGACAACAAACTGTATGATATATATCAAGAATGGCTTTCAAAGTTCCAAATATTTAACCACAAAAAAAATGTAAACAAACTCAATTTTTTACAAAAACCAACTTATGGTCCTTTAGAATTATACCTTTCAAATCATTCTTTAAGTGTTACATTACGATTATTATTATGAAATCAATAGTAGAAATGAAACCCATGTTTATGGTGTTTTTTGTAGAGGGAAATGGTCCCTTTAACCCATTTTGGATGAAGATGCAGCATATGCATCATCGCGGACAGTGGACCAAAGAACGAAAGACGCAAACACTGTGTCATTAGTCTTTGTTAAACACAAACTGCTTGTAATTCTTATTGATGGCGCTATAAAGAGTTTGATATCAGTCACCCAGTTACGTTATTAGTAGAGTAGTTTTATTCAAGCCTAGTAGATAGTACTCAAGTGTACACTGTAGTTTTGTTTGTTTCAGTTCAGAAAACGAGAAACAGTCACGTGTACAACTCGCTATTGGGAATAATTTATGTTCCGAAATAAATGTATCTTAATTACTGGTAAACAAGTATTTGTAACCAAGAATAAATATTACAACCACTGGTGTAGTGGAGCCGGAGCGGAGCGGAGCGACGCTCCACTACTGCTTTTGAGGGAGGAGCGGGGCTCCGGTACTGCTTTGTTCTGAAGAGCGAGAATTTTTATTATTTCGCGCAGGGATCTGGCAACACTGTGGTTCGACACTTCATGCTTCCCCCACCACTCAGCACTGACAAGAGCTCATCGAGTGTCACTCGTGTCAGTGACCTGAGTGAGTGAGGACTGAGGAGTGACCTAATCTCACTCTAGCTTTGTTTATATACGATTTTTATTCGTACTGTTAACAAATGCGTTCTTTTAGCGTTGAAAGTTTTCTTCAATTAGTGAGTTAGTGCTAGTGATTATTGGTGGACTATATAGGCTTATTAATCAAAATGGCAGATCCAAAACAAAAATCCATAGTATCTTTTTTCCATAAAAGACCAATAAATCCAGGAGCAGAAGCTGAGAAAAAAAATAATGACGATGTAAAAAAAACTAGTGAAACTGAAAGACAAGGTGTTAAATGCGACTGGCCAGACGTTTGGACTACGGATATGTGGGGTAAGAAAAAAGAAGCTTATCCTTGGTTAGATTGTAGGGATGGAAAGTTGGGCTGCAAGATATGCAGTGATTTATCCAGCCTTGGGGCATTTAAAGCAGAGCGCATTTCTTTATCTAATGAATGGCGTTCATACCAAATCAAAAGTAATGGCTCCAATAGAGATGCTCTGTTGAAATCATTACGTAAAAAAATTATTGAACATAAGCAATCACAAGCACATTTATCAGCACAGAAAATAATTGAAATTTCTAAGAAACAGTCACTTGAAACGGTTTGTGACACTTTCAATGCAACTCATAAGGAATCAACAAAATCAGTTTTTAGGTCCGCTTATTACTTGGCTAAAAATGATCGACCTTATTCTGATCATTTTAACCTATTAGAGTTACAACGACTGAATGGTGTCGATATCGGAGTTGGGCTACATTCCCGTTACAGTGCTACTACAATTACAGATCATGTTGCCCAAGAGATGAAGGTTAAAATAACAAGTAAAATTAAAAACTTTGAAGGCAAGATCTCCATAATGTTAGACGAGTCCACTACCTTAAGCTCGAAATCAGTTCTAATAGTGTATTTGAAGTGTGAAACGAACAAAGACAAAGATCCAGAAACCTTGCTTTTAGATCTGATAGAGCTTACAGACCAAAAATCGGAAACCGTATTTGAAGCAGTTATAAAAAACCTCACTAAATACGGGTTTGACAATGACTATCTAAAAAAAACTTAGTTTCCTTCACCAGTGATGGAGCTAATGTAATGCTAGGAAAACGTTCGGGTGTAGCTACAAGATTCCTAGCTGAATTTCCCAATTTAATTATTTGGCACTGTATGAACCACAGGATAGAGCTCGCACTAACTGATGCTGTACAAGAAGTGTCAGGGGTGAATCACTTCAATTCCTTTATGGATAAGCTGTATACAGTGTACAGTACATCTCCCAAGAATTAACGTCAGTTATCAGAATGTGCATCTGACCTAAGTGCACAAATAAACAAAATAGGGCGTGTTTTAAATACTAGATGGGTTGCTAGCTCATTTCGAACTGTGTCTGCGGTTTAGTTTAGCTATAGCATCTTGGCGGCACACTTTTCCTCTTGTAAAGATGATACAACCCGATCATTAACAGAAAGAAGCACTTTCAAGGGCCTCTTCAATCGACTCACTTCAAACCAGTTCTTGCTCGATTTAGCTGTCATGTATGACATACTTCGTGAACTTGCAACACTGTCAGAGAGTCTCCAAAATCGAACCATGACCATTGTTAAAGCAGACAAACTTATAAAAAGATCAATTAGATACATACAGGGACAAGAACCTTAGAAGCTAAAATAGCAATCAAGGAAGGAATTTTCAACTCTGTTACATTGAAACAAAATGAGAAGTTTGTAACTATTAATGCACAACTACTATCAAGTGTGGTAAACAACCTCAACAGCCGCCTGTTTACTACTTATGGACAGAATGAAGAGGCATACAAGAACCTGTTAGCTGAATTCCAAATATTGGACCCAGATCATTGGCCAACAGACATTCCTGTGAGGTTTGGTGAAGAGGAAGTACTCAGTTTGTGTAAAAGATTTGAACTTGACGAACGTAAAGTGAACTACTCTTTCAGAGAGTATCTAGACTGCAGCAAACGTGTCCCAGATGGGCTGAAAGAACTGATTAACTGCACCAAGTTGGTCACTTGCAGTTCAGCTGAGTGCGAACGCGGGTTCAGCCTAATGAATATTATTTGACTCCAACACGAAACCTGCTGACTGTTTCTCACGTATCTGCTCTGTTGTTTTTAAAGCTTCATGGAGCTCCTTTGGCATCTTGGAACCCTGATCCATATGTTGAAACCTGGTTGCGGTCTCATCGTGCTGCTGATGACACGCGGACACGAGTAGCCAAAAGTGAGAAAAACAAAGAAGATAAGCACTCTGGACTTGTAGTTATTGACTAAATAAAAGTTTTAACTGAAACACGCTTTTATTAAGTTACAATATTTCTGTAATTTTGTAATTCTAATTTACAGCTGATTATTATATTAATTTTAAAACGTTAAATATGTATTTCTTACCCTTACCCTTACCCTTACTCTTACCCTTACCCTTACCCTTACTCTTACCCTTACCCTTACCCTTACCCTTACCCTTACCCTTACCCTTACCCTTACACTTACACTTACCCTTACCCTTACTCTTACCTTACCTTACAAACCTAAAACTTTTAAAGTAAAAGAATTTGCTTGGTTATTTTTATTTTGTTTTAATTAAGGTTTTTGTTGATTGATACACGTCAAAGTTTTAAGAAGAAAATTTGAAATTATAAGCATTGCTTTTCCAAAGCACAAAAAGATTAATTAAATATTGAACTTGGTCAAAATTAAAGCAACGACAAATATTTACATTTAAATTTTATTTTGCAGGCCTACGCTTAGATTCGAGTTGCATTTTTTATTCAAAATTAATATTTTCCCATCGTTAAAAAAAATATAAAATTGAAAATTGTGGCGAAGTTTGACGTAGTTTCGTTTTGTTTTCGTGTATATAGCCAGAGATACAATTACGGTTTTTGTGTACAGTTAGTAGGCCTACATAGATTTGAACCAAACACTAGCTCAAACCCATTTAAAGAACACTGCAATGAAATCTTTAGTATAATAATATAATTTACACATAGGACATCCGAAATTTGATTACACATTTTTCTCTAGAAACAAAACCCTGTTTTTAAAATGTTATTTTTAAAACATTTTCCGGGGGAGGGCCCCCCCGGACCACCTGTAGCTTAGAGCTCCGGCACTGATAAATTTAGCACTACAACCCTGATTACAACTCAGTATATAACACTACACTTCTTTTTTAAAATAATAAAGTAATATACATATCGTATGGTTTGTTGTCAGCTGCCATTTCTTAATTTCAAAAAGCTGCGATGTATAGTTTGGATGAAGATCCAAAAGTCATGATATTATTAATTAAATAAAAATGTAAAGTGATCTCCTGTCACAAAAGTAAATCCAATCCATCGAGCCATTTAAGACCTGCCTCACTGATTCTGTTTATACTGGCTAATCCCTCCGTGAAAGAACGCAGGGGGCACTCTGTAACTATGTGATCCATTGTTTGGATAGACTATCTGCAGTTACATAAATAAATACAGTGACTGAAAGCAGAATATTAACTGAATGCTGGTGTACACGGAACTGGCTGGTGTGGCAAATAACTACGGCCGCTTGGCCTTGCGCACCTAGAGTTTTCTCTGCCCACAATGGTTAAGCCAGATCAAGGCGCATTCTCTAATTTAAAAAAAAGGAATGCGCCTTGATGTAACCTTAATATTTTACATTTTGATAATGAAACCCTGAATTTCAAACAGTTGGTTGTTCCAAAACAACAGTGGGTCATTTGGCAGTACCCAATTAATTTTAAACCCGTTATTAATCAATTATTTACATTTTATTATTAATGTCAGATACCTTAAAGGATTGAGAGTTACAATAAAGTTTACTCACTTGGCATTTTTAGGTCTCTTATCATCGACAATGGGACGAAAGTGGTGTGCCGGCGATGTATGAGATCCGTAGCCATCTGAGTTCAACTGCAAGCACATAAAAATTATAAACTACCATATGAATTATATCAAATATGTATATTGACATTCAAACAAAAGAAGTTCATTGGCTGCATAGATATTTTGAAAATTGTAAAAATGCTAAATATGATTTTCAAGGTTTGTCATATCAAACTTTATCCAAAATGTTAAAAGGAAACTGTTTTTGCAATGGCATGATTGTAAGCTTTCATGTTTATGAAACTACTTGAAGAAATCATTATTAATTTGTTATTTCAAAGCCAAAAAAATCAAGCAGCCAATGGCACAATATACATTTAAATAGACCACCACAGACCAGTTGATCTGCTAGAAGTTCTTCTAGTACCATTTAGCCAGTTATGGGCTAATTGTAACTGATTTGGATCTCATTTATCTACTCATTTGTCCATTAATGATTTGACAATTAGTTTGCTGAAATCAATCTACTGTGCAGCACACCACTAATATATTTAAAGATTTGAATGAACAAAAAAGATCATGCAAATGAAAGTTATTTTGCAAATGGTTAAATAATTAGTTGTTATTTATTTTAAAGAACTTAACACTCAGCCAAAGTGTACATGGCTTTAATAACACATAATGTTTTAATCTTATGAAAAAAAATCATTTGTAGACTAAACATAAAATATGCTTAGCCTATACAGTATAATATATCCTTGCACACCCACAATATGGGGGAAGGAGGGGAGTGATTTGGAGGGCCAGAGGTCTCACTCAGATCTTTGCATTTTTTGCCGTGAGTATAAGCATCCTTGCATCTTCTTGAATAGTATAAGATAGATATGAAAAGTTGTTTTTATGTAGCTAACCAGAATTATTTTAAGGAATTTGATAGTTCCCAGTATGACGTAGGAAGAATAAATTATAAATTTATCACCTGCCTTGTAGATGTGCAAAACTGGTGTAATTGAGTATAGGGACTTATGTAACTTGTCCATTAGTGGCAACAGTACATGGGGCAAAACATCATGAATTACATGCATCATGTGGTAACAAATCCTTTATTACTGGCAATGTATCAAAACCAGATAGTCCAGACATGAAATTATACCCCTCAGGCTCTCCTTAAACCTACACCAGAAGTGCAGAACTGGGAAGTTCTTTATTTCAATTAAAACACTCATGCAAAATATAATACGCCCATTATACTTCCTAGATACATTTGGTTAGATCAAGCTTGTCAATAGTTGAAGTTGGCACTGCAGAGCTATAACCTAGCTACTTGGGGACAAAGTGTTGTGGATATTGTAAGCGATAGGTTCTATGTTCAGTCCTCTTAATACCGATATAGCGTCTCCTCAATGGTTGCTATCGGCGTGGACACAACTAGAGAAATCTGGGGTGTCCAAGTTGAGTGATGGTCAGTGTACGGATGTTGTGTTGAGAAGAGAACTGAGTATCAGGCTTGTCAATTAGTTGCAAATCAGACAAATACTACGTGGTTTAGACTCCATGTAAAGCTGTAGGTCTCTCTTACCCTGGCTATTGGGCGATTAATAAATGTCCTTTTTTGAGGAACAGTCCAATCCAGTTAGTAAACAGACTAGACAGGTCATCCACATTCATCCAACACTTATGTAATCATTCATATTACCCTTAAAATACACAAAAAAGTAACGTCGGTGTCTCATATCTAAGAATAATATGTAATTCAATTAGGTGGGAGCGGGATCTACATACAACTTACTACGGGGGCAACACTTTTATTCTTTCAATAAATGATAACATAAAATTAATCCCAATTACAATCATAGTTTTTTCCTTTTACTCTGTACTTTGTATGTTTCCTGCTTTAGTAACAAAGTTTGAACGATTTTTTTACATAAAATTTAACTTTAAAAATGAAAGAAATAATTTGTATTTTATTGTGCAAGTTGTTAAAGTATCATTTTTGTGTATGCAGCATTATTATTAGAACCTTTAAAATATTATAATTTTAAAATCCAATTTTCATACTCCTAAAATAATATTATTTTGTTCTATATTTACTGCATATAAAATCTACATTTAGTTAGGCTATGTCAAGGAAAATTCACACAATGTACAATGTACCTTTATTGGTAACATTTGCTCCCTTATTTTATCAAATAGATACAATCCACATGTAATCATTTTCATATTTAGCTAGGACCAGGGAATTTATTTTTCTAGACTAAAACCTTATGCCACTGGTTAGAATGATTTTTCAAAGCTTGATATAGTCATAATTATATTACATATCCATTACAGTTGTATCCTACGTGGTATTGATAAAAAACTCTTTATAGTTAATTAACTATCAAACACTTAACTAACCTTTATGTATTGGGTATAAATTTTGAGCCAGTCATCAAAACTTGTAATGTTATGGATTCACCACTTTGCTGAGGACTTGACACCTTCTTGAAGTTTAATATATAGACTAAATATTGTCTAGCAGCCAGCTTATGGCTAGCTGGGTAAGACCTATATGTGAGTATGTATTAATGTAATGGGGCGTTATATATTTGTTATACTTATAGATAAAAATATAAAATATTAGTCAGTACCTTGACTATAGTGCCCACCTTGACTACAGTTCCCACGGCTGAGTCTGTGTGGACCTCCAGTATCTCTTTGTCCATGGCTTCCAGGAGTAAAGCATCAGTGTTCCCTTGGTTCAACAAACGTTCCTTCATCTCGTGTAAGTAAGGACACCTCTGCATCTTCTAACCTGGAACACCATCACTAAAGCTTAATAAGCAGATAATACATCCTAACTTGAAATACGCTATTGAGATTTGGGGAAATTCCAAACATTTAGGAAGAGTATTCAAACAAGAAAAAAAGCAGCAGGGGTCAAAGTCAATAAATTCAATAATGTTTTTTTTTTTTGTGATCCTATAGGTAGTCCTACAGATGACACAAGTTCTTATAGTCTGTTGTGTTTCAACAATCAAATGAAATGCAATAGTAAATTAAAAATACCTATTCAAAAGTTAAAATTACGAAAATCATTAATGTTAGACTAAAATAATGTTTTCATGAAGAAGTTGGTGTTCTATTTAATTTAATTTCAAGATTCGGCTAGTGAGAATTAAATGGAGTGGATCTAAAAGAAAAGCAAATAACTAATTTATAAAATCTGTAGAGTAATATAATGGAACTATAAAAAAGTTGTTTAATTTTTGAGGCACTGCCGGACATAGCTAACCTCAAAGTGAAGGAATCACGAGGGCTTTTATTCAGAACATTCATCACTGCTGTGTCGGGGAGGAAAGCGAGGGTTCCGCCATTGATCCTGAGGCCTAGGGGCTGTAGCTGGTCTTTGTCATCTGTGGCAGGGGAGGAAATTATTCCAATTACTAGGATGACGTCACCACCAGGGGTACGACTGAGGGCTGCACCCCCGCGGGCCCGACAATGAACAAGACCGCTCAGCACAACTCAGCGGCGTAGTGTAAACAATCCCAGGTACGAGAAAGACATCAAACTTGTGCTGGAGTATTTATTTAGACATTCCTTTGTGAATCCCTCTGGGCAGAGAATGCTAACGTAGTTTACAGGAATCAATCACCTTTCGTAATAAATGTGTGTTGTGTGACGTTCACTTTTTTGCGTTTCTACCAAGACGTTATATGCAAATTAAGAAACTATTTATTTTTCCCATCTTACAAATTAAGGGATGAAAACAATGGATTAAATAACACTGTTTAATTAATATTTTTTTAATCAAAGGTTAGTTTAATTTAAAACACCGTAATGAGTGGTAAATGTCCGGGATGTATCGGTCCTTGCTTGAGAGGACAGGTAACTCATTATTAAACAAACGGTTTGAAAAACGATTGATGAGTCAATTATAATTACTTGTGGCTATACTTTACAAAGTGTATTAATGTTATAATACCTCATAAGGTTATTTTATTGTTCGCCATTAAGGAAGGTGGTATGTTTCTGGGCAATCGTAGTTATTGGGCATTTGTAATATATGGCTAGTAGTTATTGACTATTTATAATATATGGCTAGTAGTTATTGACTATTTTTAGTATCTGGCTAGTAGTTATTGACTGTTTGTAATATATGGCTAGTATTTATTGACTGTTTGTAATGTATGGCTAGTAGTTATTGACTATTTGTAATAGATGGCTAATAGTTATTGACTATTTGTAATATATGGCTAGTAGTTATTGACTATTTGTAATATATGGCTAGTAGTTATTGACTATTTGTAATGTATGGCTAGCAGTAATTGGGTATTTGTAATAGATGTCTAGTAGTTATTGACTATTTGTAATGGATGGCTAGTAGTTATTGACTATTTGTAATATATGGCTAGTAGTTATTGACTATTTGTAATATATGGCTAGTAGTTATTGACTGTTTGTAATAGATGTCTAGTAGTTATTGACTATTTGTAATATATGGCTAGCAGTAATTGGGTATTTGTAATAGATGTCTAGTAGTTATTGACTATTTGTAATAGATGGCTAGTAGTTATTGACTATTTGTAATAGATGTCTAGTAGTTATTGACTGTTTGTAATATATGGCTGGCAGTAATTGGGTATTTGTAATAGATGTCTAGTAGTTATTGACTATTTGTAATAGATGGCTAGTAGTTATTGACTATTTGTAATATATGGCTAGTAGTTATTGACTATTTGTAATATATGGCTAGTAGTTATTGACTATTTGTAATAGATGGCTAGTAGTTATTGACTATTTGTAATAGATGTCTAGTAGTTATTGACTATTTGTAATATATGGCTAGAAGTAATTGGGCATTTGTAATAGATGTCTAGTAATGGTAATTAGTAATGGTGGCCAAATAGTAATTGACTATTTGTAATAGATGGCTGGTAGTTATTGACTATTTGTAATAGATGGCTAGTAGTTATTGACTATTTGTAATAGATGGCTAGTAGTTATTGACTAT
Source organism: Stictocephala bisonia (assembly GCA_035578905.1). Lineage (NCBI taxonomy): Eukaryota > Metazoa > Arthropoda > Insecta > Hemiptera > Membracidae > Stictocephala > Stictocephala bisonia. The sequence continues at coordinate 26,331 of JAQJVL010003567.1, read as the reverse complement.
TTGTAAAAGATGGCTAGTAGTAATTGGGTATTTGCAGTAGTAGGATGATGGTTGTTTACTTTACACTTTCAGGGAGTTGATTGAGGCTAGTTCCTGGATATTTGTGGTAAATATTTGGATGGCAGTTACAGTGTGTTGTTGGGTGACAGCAGTTATTGGGTACGGATACAGATAGTTGGTATGCAATTTAAGTGCCACGGTCAAACTTTGTTCCTCCTTTTACTATAATTTCTGCTTCCGTTACGTTTATATAAGGCATTATTATCAAGGTAATTTATCAATAGTAAACCTATATATTTCACATTTATATTGTTTATTTTCATGAAATACAAGATTTGCATCACACAGTTATTTTACACATGTTTTATAGTGTTGTTTAAAACAGTGATTATGTTTACCACCACACTTCCATACCAATACATTTTCCTAGTGTGTCAAGGAATCCCAACGTTGTGAGATAGTGAGGCATAGTTATGTAATGTCTGCCAATTTCCCACTATCGGCTTGCCAAGGTTCTCTGATAGGTAAAACTGAGAAACCAAGCTATTTTTGCAAACTACAACAACTGTACCCGCAATCTGTCATGGGTGTTTCTTTTGATACACGGTTTTGTAATTAGCATATTTGTACAGTACCTTTATTTTACCTTCAATTTTGCCAATTCGGTAACTCCAGAGGATTCACGTAGTTTTTATTCTAATAACAGACTCAAACTAGTTAACAGTACTGTGAAATGTCGAGTATTTAAATTCATAACAAAATACAGTTCATACAACAGAATATAGTATTTTGATATTTGTACGACATACTTAAAAATAGTACGTCGTATTTTTCAAGAATAATGTTTTAATTAAAGAAAATACATTATTCCATTTAAAAACCCCCTCCCAATGAGTCAAACTTACTAAGTTTTAAAATCCTCTTCTTTCATTCTAAATGTAAGGTGGTTAACATATTATTTTTTCAAACCTTCTTAATTATGTCATTTGACTATGTTTTTGTTTTGTTTGCTAATGATCTGGTTTTGAATAACCTAAAGTAAACTGGTTCATTGATCAGATTGAGGTTCGCGATTACATTTTTCTTCTATCTTAGAATATATTCCCATTTTACTCCATCTAACTTACTTTGAAATATATTTTTTACGTTATTGTTTAGATGAATATTAAAATTATATTTATTTTATTTAATAGTACTTAAATTAAATAAATACTATTTCATTTAATGGATATTTAACTTTTATAAAAGATCTATTTACAATTGTTTAAATATTTTTGAATATTTAAACAATTATATTCAAAAAAGGTGGCCGTTCCCAAACTGTCGTACCACCGCCGAAAAGGCGTCAGCGCAAGAGTAGACACGCATTCTTAATAACGTCATCAAACTAATATATGCTTTTATTTTTCATATGTATGATTCGTGTTTATTATTATGAGTTACAGTAAATACTGTAAGATTATTAAAGGTGCAATGCAATGGGCCATACTTTGATATTATGAGTTTTTTTATGTATCTAAAATCGTAAAGAATTACTTAAATTTTCGTATATTTAACTAAAAAAAATTTCGTCTTATTTTACCAGGCGAAGTTAGGGTTAAGAAGCTAACAACCTGGGGACCAACAGCAGTAGAAGGGAAGTGGCGACTTTGCGCCGTCCCATGGTGAGTTTTCGTCAAATGGTGAGTCGGGGGTGGGGGAAGGTCACGTGACCTGATCCAAGATGGCGGTCCGGGATCCAAGATGGCTGCCCCCATTCCTGCCAACCTGTTGGGAATTTTCCCTCCCAAAACTTCCCTCAAATTCCCAAAATTCCCTCAAAATTCCCTTTTTGTACTATATAAAATACACTATTAGCCTTGTTATACTATATAAAATGAACTTTTTTCTCACATCATACTATATAAAATACACTCTTAACCTAACTTTTACAATTTTATACTATATAAAATACACTCTTAGCCTAGCTATACTATATAAAATGAACTTTTTTTTTGTCCAATAAGGCGTCTTTTCCCTCCCGCGCTAACTCAGACTCGTAACCCCGTGGGAAAATTCCCTCCCAAAATTTCCCTCAAATTCCCAAATTTCCCTCAAAATTCCCTTTTTATACTATATAAAATACACTTTTAGCCTTGTTATACTATATAAAATGCATTATTTTCTCTTATACTCTATAGTAAATCTATACTCTGATTGGTCCATTTTTTTTGTGACGTCATCCAAGATGGCGGCGCCCATGTCTCCTGCCAAATTTTATAACCTCACTTTTCCTAACCTCACATTTCCCTCCAAATTCCCTTGTTATACTATATAAAATACACTCTTAACCTAACATTTACCACGTCATACTATATAAAATACACTCTTAACCTAACTTTTACCATGTTATACTATATAAAATACACTCTTAGCTATACTATATAAAATGAACTTTTTTTTTTGTCCAAGGCGGCGGTCCCGGATCCAAGACGGCGGCCGGACACAGTGCTACCACCCTCCCCTCCCAAATTTCCTGCCAAATTTCCCTTGTTATACTATATAAAATGTACTCTTAGCCAAAATGCACTCTATTTACAGTCTGGATTTGGCTAACCCGGGTTAGCACAACGTGGGTTATTAAAGCCCGGGTTGAATCAACGTGGGTTAATAAAACCCGGGTTAACACAACGTGGGTTATTAAAGCCCGGGTTAAATCAACGTGGGTTAATAAAACCCGGGTTAACACAACGTGGGTTATTAAAGCCCGGGTTAAATCAACGTGGGTTAATAAAACCCGGGTTAACACAACGTGGGTTAACCCGGGTTAAATCAACGTGGGTTAATAAAACCCGGGTTAACACAACGTGGGTTATTAAAGCCCGGGTTAAATCAACGTGGGTTAATAAAACCCGGGTTTTATGGGACCTTGACCCAAGTTTCCACACCACCCAAGAGGTATAGGGTCATTTCACTCTGTGCAAAGGCGCGTTTTTTATTATAGTGGGTGTCCCCAGTAGGCGTAATCCCACTTACTTTAATGTAACTTGCCCCAACCATCGCAAGCTACGGTGATAGCCACTCCATAACAAAATTGCTACCTCCTAGTATTATTTTTGTGTTTTTTTTTATTTATTTTTTTTATTTTTTTTTTTTTTTTTTTTTTTTTTTTCCCATATAAGTCTAGCCGCCACTTTACTTGGAGAAGCCTTTCAATGTGACGCAAAAACTTACAAAGGGCTTTTATTTATTTTTTTTATTTTCTCGTTACTAAAAATATCCCTTACTCACACCCTGGACTTACAGAGTTTAAGCCAGCCATAGAGTGTTACACACATCCAGATACACGTACCGTACGAGGGCCCATTGCATACTAGATGCATCTGCGACTCAAGGTCTTACGGGGATTAGCCCAGCCCCAAGCTGCAGGACAGCCTCAGGACTTATGCGTTTTACGGCTGCCTTAGAGAACAGTCGGGCGATTTTTTTATTGAATTTGGGCCGCCCTCACCTCGACGTTACGGTTATTGCACTTACACACACACATACACACTGGGTTACGGACCTTTAGACCACCCCAGAGCCCACACGCCATGGAACTACAGATTACAAGTTTTAAAACTTAAGTCTCTAAATGCTTCTTTCTACAATTGGAAGTTATTATAGTCTTTAATAATCCGCGCTCCTTTAAGTTCTTCTAATATTGTAATAATCTCACTGTCATGGTCAGTGTTTCCCGCCTTTTTTGAGGCAATCAACAAACGCAACCTGTCTACTAATTGATTAGGATCGTCCCAGCTCGAGTAATTAACCTTTGAAAATTTTAAAACATCCTTGTATACTTGTCTCCTTACTTCATCCATTTCATTTCCATCGTCTGAACTACTATCAAAGTAATCTTTCTCATTTGAACTATACGTCTCCCCACCCTTATCTGCATCAAGTGAATTGTTTTCAATCTCATCCACGTGATACCTACCTAATTTTTCCATTTCATTTTCATCGTCTGAACTACTATCAAAGTAATCTTGCTCATTTGAACTATACGTCTCCCCACCCTTATCTGCATCAAGTGAATTGTTTTCAATCTCATCCACGTGATACCTACCTAATTTTACAGGTAACCTATCTGGAGTATTTGAACGTTTTCTAGGACGAAAAGTACTGTCTATTGGATTATTTACATACATTGCACTACTTTCCTCACTTATTGGTGTTAAACCGTTAATTAAAGGTTTAATAATGTTTTTATATTTAAGACCCCTGCTTCCTTTCACCATTCCATTATTAGGATTTATATAGGATTTTGTTTGCAGCAATATTTTCCTGTACGAATCCAAATCTCCATCTCTATAGTCTTTAATTGATGTTTTTATGGGTTTCCTCATAAAAACTAACTCGAATAGATCAGATGACCCAGGATATACCTTACCGTCAATCAAGATGTTATTTCCTTCAAATTTAACTGACTGTGTACCCATTTTAAATTGTTCGCTTCCTTTATCAAAAGTGATCCCATAAGTATGGTCAGCTGCATTATTCAAGTTTTTTATACTAAACTGTAACCATGACATTAGATCACTCCCAACTTCACTATGTGCATCGTTACCTTGAATTGAGGACATTTTTAAAGCTTGAGCTTTCTCAGCTTCAGTGGAAGCCAAAGCTGATACAAGATCTTGTTCATTCGAATTCATGTTTAATAATAATAAAGAATTTAGAAAACAACTCTATTTATAGCCTGGGTTGGGCTAACTCGGGTTAAATCAACGTGGGTTAATAAAACCCGGGTTAAATCAACGTGGGTTAATAAAACCCGGGTTAACACAATGTGGGTTAATAACACCCGGGTTTACAGGTCTGGTGGGAAATGTTCTTCTGGCCAGAGCGTGTAGCTCTTTGGCGATGATTTCTCTCACATTCATAATTGATTAAGATTTTTGTAAACCAAAATATTTATTGGTTTTTAAGGGATTCCGCACATCTTGCCCGTCATAAATAGGGTCTTGAACATTGCTCATTTTTTTATTATCAATCGTCCAATGGTCACTATGCTGTCTTGGAGTGTTTAATAATACATATTCCATATTAACAGCATCTGTAGGTAAAACGGGTTTACCAAGGTTTCTAAGCAATTTCCCTTCTATATCAATGTCCCCATCAGGATAAGTCCTTTTTAAGGAAGACCTATTAACAAAACCCATAGCTGCAGCATCCGAATTTAAGACTGGATCACGCAACTCTCTTATAAATTTGTTATTAGCTGAAAATTGCATGTCAGAAGTCCTTTTTAAAGCGTAATTCCGTACAAATTGCATATTTACCGCATCATTCTGTAGAAGGGTTGTGGAAACATGTCTAATAGTTCTGTTTTAGCATCATAATGATCGTTTACATCTGATAATGATAGACAATTCTTTTGCACATACGCGGCATTTACCGCGTTGTGGGCATCAGACTGGGTCTTTGCTACACTCTTATCAAATCGACCGAACTTGTCCACACTCATACTGACACTACAACCTTTCCATTGGAACAAGCTTTTTATACAAGACGGAAAGTAGGTCAAGGTCACCCAAACGAGTTTTTAAAAAAATAAAGTTTATTTCCACAATTACAATCATGTCTTATCACTAAAAAATACAAGAGTCTTATAACTATTGACTAGATGATGAAAGGTGAAGAGAGAGTTCTGTAGAATTGTTCCCACTCACACCATGGGAGATGAGATAGAGCGCTCCTGGCTGAATATTCCTCACATCTTCATTCTGCAGTAGATGTACAAAGCGTTTTGGCAGGAAGACTTGAAACTTGGGTTCATCGCCTGGAACGTATGGTGCATCACTCAATGCAACTAATACTGCGTCACCGACAGCTGTATCAATCTTTCTAATGTGGTGAATGATGTAGTGCTTGTGCTCTTTGAGTTCTGAGCACCTCTTCGTTAGCAGCACCGAAGATTTGGATTGAGCATTGAATTGCTCAACCAACGTTTCAAGGTATTGTGGAGATGCCATCTGAAGCTGATGTAGATGTTTCCTCTGTAAAATCTGAGTAATACTGATGCATTGTCAGTGGTGTTGTGGTGTATATATACCCTCCAATATCCCCACCACTGCAACAATCTAACGGATCTTGTAAAAAACCCCTCCAAACGCTTAGCCTTTTTCAACGCACAATTGACATACATATGTGCATGGTTTTGAACGGAAATACATGCTATATCTCTATGTAGTTTAAAAGATTTATCAATAGCTGTATTATAAACATTTCCAGACGTAAACAATTGAATCCAATTACGCTTTTCTACTCCTGTGGTATAAAATGTTTTAAACTTTGAACAGAAGTGGTACATTATGTTATCTAGGGTGTCATATTCGCTAAAACCTTCTTCCCATTTGATGTGATGATAATTATTTGTTAACCATCTGTTTGTAATCTTCGCCCGTTTACTTCAAAACGTGGTTGAGCATGCCATCTTTTACTAATATCATGTTCTAACCACATAAAGTCCTTGTAGATTTCCCACGGATCCTGCTTGACGACTGGGTTGCAGTCACCGTCCAGGATGGGTGCTTGTTCAGTAGCGTTGTATTCCACCATGAATATGGGAAAAAAGTACCTGACCGAATTTTCTAAGTTGTTTTTCAGATTTAACGCTGTTTTCATAAATCCGCCCCTCCAGTGCACTAACCGTATCTTTAAGTGATGTCAGCACTGAACCTATAGTTGTTGTTTGTTGACCTAATATTTCCAAAATATGCGATTTTGCTTCGGTTAACACTTTTAGGTTTACAGCCTCGTCCATTTCTTTCGCATCTCTAACAGATTTAATTCCCATATTATCAAAGTCCCAGTCGTCCTTGCGTTTCTTTGGACAGTTTGCCAGTAGATTCTAGTTTCGTTATTTACCGTTAGATTTCGCTCAAATTTGGTACACGTGTGCAGATATATATTACGATGATTTCAGGTCAAACCTCATTCAGTCTCAGACTTTTGAACGAGACACATCTAGCAGCTCCGCTATTTACAACGCATCTATTGCAACCGTATAGTAAGTATACATAACCTATAAATTCGTTTTACTCTCTAGGAACATAACCTAACTTATCTTACCTTCACCAAGATATTGAAAAACATTTTCTACAGGGATTTCTAGTATTATACATACCCGAGTAGATAGATATTGAGAGTTTTACGATATTGTGTTTCATTCGTTGCAGATCATCATCATGAACCCCAACCAGACCAAATGCCCCAGATGCAGCAAGACCATGTCTAAGGCAAACATAGCTCGCCACCTCAAGAGCTGCACCGGGCCTACAACAACCCGGGAGCCTCAACGTCCCTGTACGACTTGTGGAGTCATGATAACTATCTCCAACCTCAGACGGCACCTCAAGAAGTGTAGCCCCGCTCACCTCAAGAGGAAAGCAGACGAGCCAGCCCCCTCCACTTCCAAGGTTGCTCGCTTCGAGACCGACCCCCAACCATCAACCAGCGATTCCATCATCAACAACGTGCGCTCTTCGATCGTGTCAGCATACAACACGGTCAAGGAGACGACGATATAACACATCGCTACAAATGCAATAAATAGGTCCGAAAGTCGTCTCAGGGTTCGACCACATGCAGTGAGTGAAATGTTGACCATAGCGTGTAATCTCTGTGTCTATACATTTCATCCGGAATTTTGTACTTTCAATACTCGTAGCAATCTCGCCCATACAATCAAACAGCTCCAACGCAGCAATGAATACAAATATTGAGTTGGTTGTGCTTGAGCTAAGGTTTGCAAAGTCTTCTTGGACTCCTGCTGCGTTGGAGCTGTTTGATTGTATGGGCGAGATTGCTACGAGTATTGAAAGTACAAAATTCCGGATGAAATGTATAGACACAGAGATTACACGCTATGGTCAACATTTCACTCACTGCATGTGGTCGAACCCTGAGACGACTTTCGGACCTATTTATTGCATTTGTAGCGATGTGTTATATCGTCGTCTCCTTGACCGTGTTGTATGCTGACACGATCGAAGAGCGCACGTTGTTGATGATGGAATCGCTGGTTGATGGTTGGGGGTCGGTCTCGAAGCGAGCAACCTTGGAAGTGGAGGGGGCTGGCTCGTCTGCTTTCCTCTTGAGGTGAGCGGGGCTACACTTCTTGAGGTGCCGTCTGAGGTTGGAGATAGTTATCATGACTCCACAAGTCGTACAGGGACGTTGAGGCTCCCGGGTTGTTGTAGGCCCGGTGCAGCTCTTGAGGTGGCGAGCTATGTTTGCCTTAGACATGGTCTTGCTGCATCTGGGGCATTTGGTCTGGTTGGGGTTCATGATGATGATCTGCAACGAATGAAACACAATATCGTAAAACTCTCAATATCTATCTACTCGGGTATGTATAATACTAGAAATCCCTGTAGAAAATGTTTTTCAATATCTTGGTGAAGGTAAGATAAGTTAGGTTATGTTCCTAGAGAGTAAAACGAATTTATAGGTTATGTATACTTACTATACGGTTGCAATAGATGCGTTGTAAATAGCGGAGCTGCTAGATGTGTCTCGTTCAAAAGTCTGAGACTGAATGAGGTTTGACCTGAAATCATCGTAATATATATCTGCACACGTGTACCAAATTTGAGCGAAATCTAACGGTAAATAACGAAACTAGAATCTACTGGCAAACTGTCCAAAGAAACGCAAGGACGACTGGGACTTTGATAATATGGGAATTAAATCTGTTAGAGATGCGAAAGAAATGGACGAGGCTGTAAACCTAAAAGTGTTAACCGAAGCAAAATCGCATATTTTGGAAATATTAGGTCAACAAACAACAACTATAGGTTCAGTGCTGACATCACTTAAAGATACGGTTAGTGCACTGGAGGGGCGGATTTATGAAAACAGCGTTAAATCTGAAAAACAACTTAGAAAATTCGGTCAGGTACTTTTTTCCCATATTCATGGTGGAATACAACGCTACTGAACAAGCACCCATCCTGGACGGTGACTGCAACCCAGTCGTCAAGCAGGATCCGTGGGAAATCTACAAGGACTTTATGTGGTTAGAACATGATATTAGTAAAAGATGGCATGCTCAACCACGTTTTGAAGTAAACGGGCGAAGATTACAAACAGATGGTTAACAAATAATTATCATCACATCAAATGGGAAGAAGGTTTTAGCGATTATGACACCCTAGATAACATTATGTACCACTTCTGTTCAAAGTTTAAAACATTTTATACCACAGGAGTAGAAAAGCGTAATTGGATTCAATTGTTTACGTCTGGAAATGTTTATAATACAGCTATTGATAAATCTTTTAAACTACATAGAGATATAGCATGTATTTCCGTTCAAAACCATGCACATATGTATGTCAATTGTGCGTTGAAAAAGGCTAAGCGTTTGGAGGGGTTTTTTACAAGATCCGTTAGATTGTTGCAGTGGTGGGGATATTGGAGGGTATATATACACCACAACACCACTGACAATGCATCAGTATTACTCAGATTTTACAGAGGAAACATCTACATCAGCTTCAGATGGCATCTCCACAATACCTTCAAACGTTGGTTGAGCAATTCAATGCTCAATCCAAATCTTCGGTGCTGCTAACGAAGAGGTGCTCAGAACTCAAAGAGCACAAGCACTACATCATTCACCACATTAGAAAGATTGATACAGCTGTCGGTGACGCAGTATTAGTTGCATTGAGTGATGCACCATACGTTCCAGGCGATGAACCCAAGTTTCAAGTCTTCCTGCCAAAACGCTTTGTACATCTACTGCAGAATGAAGATGTGAGGAATATTCAGCCAGGAGCGCTCTATCTCATCTCCCATGGTGTGAGTGGGAACAATTCTACAGAACTCTCTCTTCACCTTTCATCATCTAGTCAATAGTTATAAGACTCTTGTATTTTTTAGTGATAAGACATGATTGTAATTGTGGAAATAAACTTTATTTTTTTAAAAACTCGTTTGGGTGACCTTGACCTACTTTCCGTCTTGTATAAAAAGCTTGTTCCAATGGAAAGGTTGTAGTGTCAGTATGAGTGTGGACAAGTTCGGTCGATTTGATAAGAGTGTAGCAAAGACCCAGTCTGATGCCCACAACGCGGTAAATGCCGCGTATGTGCAAAAGAATTGTCTATCATTATCAGATGTAAACGATCATTATGATGCTAAAACAGAACTATTAGACATGTTTCCACAACCCTTCTACAGAATGATGCGGTAAATATGCAATTTGTACGGAATTACGCTTTAAAAAGGACTTCTGACATGCAATTTTCAGCTAATAACAAATTTATAAGAGAGTTGCGTGATCCAGTCTTAAATTCGGATGCTGCAGCTATGGGTTTTGTTAATAGGTCTTCCTTAAAAAGGACTTATCCTGATGGGGACATTGATATAGAAGGGAAATTGCTTAGAAACCTTGGTAAACCGGTTTTACCTACAGATGCTGTTAATATGGAATATGTATTATTAAACACTCCAAGACAGCATAGTGACCATTGGACGATTGATAATAAAAAATTGAGCAATGTTCAAGACCCTATTTATGACGGGCAAGATGTGCGGAATCCCTTAAAAACCAATAAATATTTTGGTTTACAAAAATCTTAATCAGTTATGAATGTGAGAGAAATCATCGCCAAAGAGCTACACGCTCTGGCCAGAAGAACATTTCCCACCAGACCTGTAAACCCAGGTGTTATTAACCCACGTTGTGTTAACCCGGGTTTTATTAACCCACGTTGATTTAACCCGGGTTTTATTAACCCACGTTGATTTAACCCGAGTTAGCCCAACCCAGGCTATAAATAGAGTTGTTTTCTAAATTCTTTATTATTATTAAACATGAATTCGAATGAACAAGATCTTGTATCAGCTTTGGCTTCCACTGAAGCTGAGAAAGCTCAAGCTTTAAAAATGTCCTCAATTCAAGGTAACGATGCACATAGTGAAGTTGGGAGTGATCTAATGTCATGGTTACAGTTTAGTATAAAAAACTTGAATAATGCAGCTGACCATACTTATGGGATCACTTTTGATAAAGGAAGCGAACAATTTAAAATGGGTACACAGTCAGTTAAATTTGAAGGAAATAACATCTTGATTGACGGTAAGGTATATCCTGGGTCATCTGATCTATTCGAGTTAGTTTTTATGAGGAAACCCATAAAAACATCAATTAAAGACTATAGAGATGGAGATTTGGATTCGTACAGGAAAATATTGCTGCAAACAAAATCCTATATAAATCCTAATAATGGAATGGTGAAAGGAAGCAGGGGTCTTAAATATAAAAACATTATTAAACCTTTAATTAACGGTTTAACACCAATAAGTGAGGAAAGTAGTGCAATGTATGTAAATAATCCAATAGACAGTACTTTTCGTCCTAGAAAACGTTCAAATACTCCAGATAGGTTACCTGTAAAATTAGGTAGGTATCACGTGGATGAGATTGAAAACAATTCACTTGATGCAGATAAGGGTGGGGAGACGTATAGTTCAAATGAGCAAGATTACTTTGATAGTAGTTCAGACGATGAAAATGAAATGGAAAAATTAGGTAGGTATCACGTGGATGAGATTGAAAACAATTCACTTGATGCAGATAAGGGTGGGGAGACGTATAGTTCAAATGAGAAAGATTACTTTGATAGTAGTTCAGACGATGGAAATGAAATGGATGAAGTAAGGAGACAAGTATACAAGGATGTTTTAAAATTTTCAAAGGTTAATTACTCGAGCTGGGACGATCCTAATCAATTAGTAGACAGGTTGCGTTTGTTGATTGCCTCAAAAAAGGCGGGAAACACTGACCATGACAGTGAGATTATTACAATATTAGAAGAACTTAAAGGAGCGCGGATTATTAAAGACTATAATAACTTCCAATTGTAGAAAGAAGCATTTAGAGACTTAAGTTTTAAAACTTGTAATCTGTAGTTCCATGGCGTGTGGGCTCTGGGGTGGTCTAAAGGTCCGTAACCCAGTGTGTATGTGTGTGTGTAAGTGCAATAACCGTAACGTCGAGGTGAGGGCGGCCCAAATTCAATAAAAAAATCGCCCGACTGTTCTCTAAGGCAGCCGTAAAACGCATAAGTCCTGAGGCTGTCCTGCAGCTTGGGGCTGGGCTAATCCCCGTAAGACCTTGAGTCGCAGATGCATCTAGTATGCAATGGGCCCTCGTACGGTACGTGTATCTGGATGTGTGTAACACTCTATGGCTGGCTTAAACTCTGTAAGTCCAGGGTGTGAGTAAGGGATATTTTTAGTAACGAGAAAATAAAAAAAATAAATAAAAGCCCTTTGTAAGTTTTTGCGTCACATTGAAAGGCTTCTCCAAGTAAAGTGGCGGCTAGACTTATATGGGAACCAAAAAAAAAACAAAAATAAATAAATAAATAAAAAAAAACACAAAAATAATACTGGGAGGTAGCAATTTTGTTATGGAGTGGCTATCACCGTAGCTTGCGATGGTTGGGGCAAGTTACATTAAAGTAAGTGGGATTACGCCTACTGGGGACACCCACTATAATAAAAAACGCGCCTTTGCACAGAGTGAAATGACCCTATACCTCTTGGGTGGTGTGGAAACTTGGGTCAAGGTCCCATAAAACCCGGGTTTTATTAACCCACGTTGATTTAACCCGGGCTTTAATAACCCACGTTGTGTTAACCCGGGTTTTATTAACCCACGTTGATTTAACCCGGGTTAACCCACGTTGTGTTAACCCGGGTTTTATTAACCCACGTTGATTTAACCCGGGCTTTAATAACCCACGTTGTGTTAACCCGGGTTTTATTAACCCACGTTGATTTAACCCGGGCTTTAATAACCCACGTTGTGTTAACCCGGGTTTTATTAACCCACGTTGATTCAACCCGGGCTTTAATAACCCACGTTGTGCTAACCCGGGTTAGCCAAATCCAGACTGTAAATAGAGTGCATTTTGGCTAAGAGTACATTTTATATAGTATAACAAGGGAAATTTGGCAGGAAATTTGGGAGGGGAGGGTGGTAGCACTGTGTCCGGCCGCCGTCTTGGATCCGGGACCGCCGCCTTGGACAAAAAAAAAAGTTCATTTTATATAGTATAGCTAAGAGTGTATTTTATATAGTATAACATGGTAAAAGTTAGGTTAAGAGTGTATTTTATATAGTATGACGTGGTAAATGTTAGGTTAAGAGTGTATTTTATATAGTATAACAAGGGAATTTGGAGGGAAATGTGAGGTTAGGAAAAGTGAGGTTAGAAAATTTGGCAGGAGACATGGGCGCCGCCATCTTGGATGACGTCACAAAAAAAATGGACCAATCAGAGTATAGATTTACTATAGAGTATAAGAGAAAATAATGCATTTTATATAGTATAACAAGGCTAAAAGTGTATTTTATATAGTATAAAAAGGGAATTTTGAGGGAAATTTGGGAATTTGAGGGAAATTTTGGGAGGGAATTTTCCCACGGGGTACCGAGTCTGAGTTAGCGCGGGAGGGAAAAGACGCCTTATTGGACAAAAAAAAAGTTCATTTTATATAGTATAGCTAGGCTAAGAGTGTATTTTATATAGTATAAAATTGTAAAAGTTAGGTTAAGAGTGTATTTTATATAGTATGATGTGAGAAAAAAGTTCATTTTATATAGTATAACAAGGCTAATAGTGTATTTTATATAGTACAAAAAGGGAATTTTGAGGGAATTTTGGGAATTTGAGGAAAGTTTTGGGAGGGAAAATTCCCAACAGGTTGGCAGGAATGGGGGCAGCCATCTTGGATCCCGGACCGCCATCTTGGATCAGGTCACGTGACCTTCCCCCACCCCCGACTCACCATTTGACGAAAACTCACCATGGGACGGCGCAAAGTCGCCACTTCCCTTCTACTAACAGCTATACGTGACTTCCGAACCACGGGAGCGGCAGGGCAAAACCTGTTAGTGGTCATGTCGGGAATCGAACCCGGACCAAAACTGTGGCTAGCCAACGCCTTAGCCCCTTAGCTACGGCCGCTCCATTACTAGCTTCGGTAGTCAATTACCTAGAAAAATTATCTCATGGTCAATTAGTAGAAAATAGTTACACCAAGGTCAGACACAGAATTTCTACGTTGAATTTTGGATCAGTCGATTTGGTACGGAACGTATTCGTCTAACTTGTAGAAGAAAAAGCCATCTCTTTCCTCGATTCCACCTGAGCTCTTTCCACATGACCAGTACCCCAGGACATTAGTCACAGCTGACTGCAAGGTTGAAATATCTCCGGTCCCGAACATTACAGTGTTATTAATAAAGCCAGAATATTATTATTATTATTATTTATTACATGGAGATAGTAAATAAAGCTATATATATATATATATAATGTGTGTGATTCAGAGATAACGACTTAGTTATAAATTAAGTATTTGTGCATTATTTTCTTATATGTTTTGTTACATTTGCCTGTTATTAATTTTACGTAAATTGTATTTTTAAAAGATATTTGCTATACATATATACTTACTTAATTATGTTGATCTTTTATAAATATAAAATTTCAATAGGGAAAAAGTATACCGTAATTTTAATAAAAGAGCACATTTACAGAAAACTGAAAACATAATAACAAATACAATACAAATACTAATTCATTAAAAACGGAAAAAAATTGAAACACTGTTTTAGTAGGAAAGGATATTTATTTGAATTCTATTTAAATTTGTTTTATTTTCTCTTGTCTACTTTGTTTGGATAGTATGTCCAACTGTTAAATGAAATAGTACTTTAAACCTCTCTACAAGCAGTTAGCTGTACACCAAGATACCTAATAAGCTTGTATTGTGGATTTGTAATTTCACCAATAAATTGAATGTTAGTTCCAACAGACTGCTCATATACAGGGTGGACAAAATCGCTTTCACAACTTTTTATTACTTCGCTGGTAAAAGTGAAATCTTGTTCATCATCATGGTTACAAAGAACACACTTTTTGACGCCATTAGCACCATTCCATCTTTTCAGGGGGATTTGAACGAACGTCTTTAATGTAAGCCTAGGTTGAGTTTGGTATCAAATGAAAGGTCTTCAATAGAAGTTAACTACCGCAAACCGGACTTCGGAAGGTTTATCATTCAAAGAAACTAATTTGAACAATATTATTTCTCCGCTATTTAACGATTTTAAGTAACTTATTTTAATTAAAAACTACACTTTATGGAACAAAATAACCCAAAAAATTAAACTATCAAATTATATAACGAAAAAGGTTCTTGTTTCCCATATATAATTTAATAATTTCATCTTTTTATTTATTGTCCTATATACAATCCCGTCCTTAGTGAGGTATAAGTGTGTGTGTGCGTGTGTGATGTACCGTTGCTGATACCACCACTGTTGTAGTCCTGTGGTCCTATACACAATCCCGTCCTAAATGAGGTATAGGTGTTGAGTGTGTGTGTGCGTGTGTGATGTTACGTTGCTGATACCACCACTGTTGTAGTCCTGTGGTCCTATATACAATCACGTCCTAAATGAGGTATAGGTGTTGAGTGTGTGTGTGCGTGTGTGATGTGCCGTTGCTGATATCACCACTGTTGTAGTCCTGTGGTCCTATACACAATCCCGTCCTTAGTGAGGTATAGGTGTTGAGTGTGTGTGCGTGTGTGATGTTCCGTTGCTGATATCACCACTGTTGTAGTCCTGTGGTCCTATACACAATCCCGTCCTTAGTGAGGTATAGGTGTTGAGTGTGTGTGCGTGTGTGATGTGCCGTTGCTGATATCACCACTGTTGTAGTCCTGTGGTCCTATATACAATCACGTCCTAAATGAGGTATAGGTGTTGAGTGTGTGTGTGCGTGTGTGATGTGCCGTTGCTGATATCACCACTGTTGTAGTCCTGTGGTCCTATATACAATCCCGTCCTTAGTGAGGTATAGGTGTTGAGTGTGTGTGCGTGTGTGATGTGCCGTTGCTGATATCACCACTGTTGTAGTCCTGTGGTCCTATATACAATCACGTCCTAAATGAGGTATATGTGTTGAGTGTGTGTGCGTGTGTGATGTGCCGTTGCTGATAACACCACTGTTGTAGTCCTGTGGCCCTATACACAATCCCGTCCTAAGTGAGGTATAAGTGTCTGTGTGCGTGTGTGATGTTCTGTTGCTGATACCACCACTGTTGTAGTCCTGTGGTCCTATATAAAATCACGTCCTTAGTGAGGTATAGGTGCTGGGTGTGTGTGTGTGTGTGTGATGTGCCGTTTCTTATACCACCACTGTTTTAATCCTGTGGTCCTATACACAATCCCGTCTTAAGTGAGGTATAGGTGTTGAGTGTGTGTGCGTGTGTGATGTGCCGTTGCTGATATCACCACTGTTGTAGTCCTGTGGTCCTATACACAATCCCGTCCTAAGTGAGGTATAAGTGTGTGTGTGCGTGTGTGATGTTCCGTTGCTGATACCACCACTGTTGTAGTCCTGTGGTCCTATATACAATCACGTCCTAAATGAGGTATAGGTGTTGAGTGTGTGTGTGCGTGTGTGATGTGCCGTTGCTGATATCACCACTGTTGTAGTCCTGTGGTCCTATATACAATCCCGTCCTTAGTGAGGTATAGGTGTTGAGTGTGTGTGCGTGTGTGATGTTCCGTTGCTGATATCACCACTGTTGTAGTCCTGTGGTCCTATATACAATCCCGTCCTTAGTGAGGTATAGGTGTTGAGTGTGTGTGCGTGTGTGATGTGCCGTTGCTGATATCACCACTGTTGTAGTCCTGTGGTCCTATATACAATCACGTCCTAAATGAGGTATAGGTGTTGAGTGTGTGTGTGCGTGTGTGATGTGCCGTTGCTGATATCACCACTGTTGTAGTCCTGTGGTCCTATATACAATCCCGTCCTTAGTGAGGTATAGGTGTTGAGTGTGTGTGCGTGTGTGATGTGCCGTTGCTGATATCACCACTGTTGTAGTCCTGTGGTCCTATATACAATCACGTCCTAAATGAGGTATAGGTGTTGAGTGTGTGTGCGTGTGTGATGTGCCGTTGCTGATAACACCACTGTTGTAGTCCTGTGGCCCTATACACAATCCCGTCCTAAGTGAGGTATAAGTGTGTGTGTGCGTGTGTGATGTTCTGTTGCTGATACCACCACTGTTGTAGTCCTGTGGTCCTATATACAATCACGTCCTTAGTGAGGTATAGGTGCTGGGTGTGTGTGTGTGTGATGTGCCGTTTCTTATACCACCACTGTTTTAATCCTGTGGTCCTATACACAATCCCGTCTTATGTGAGGTATAGGTGTTGAGTGTGTGTGCGTGTGTGATGTGCCGTTGCTGATATCACCACTGTTGTAGTCCTGTGGTCCTATATACAATCACGTCCTAAATGAGGTATAGGTGTTGAGTGTGTATGTGCGTGTGTGATGTGCCGTTGCTGATACCACCACTGTTGTAGTCCTGTGGTCCTATATACAATCACGTCCTAAATGAGGTATAGGTGTTGAGTGTGTGTGTGCGTGTGTGATGTGCCGTTGCTGATACCACCACTGTTGTAGTCCTGTGGTCCTATATACAATCCCGTCCTTAGTGAGGTATAGGTGTTGAGTGTGTGTGCGTGTGTGATGTGCCGTTGCTGATACCACCACTGTTGTAATCCTGTGGTCCAATATACAATCCCGTCCTTAGTGAGGTATAGGTGTTGAGTGTGTGTGCGTGTGTGATGTGCCGTTTCTTATACCACCACTGTTGTAGTCCTGTGGTTCTATAGATAATCCCGTCCTTAGTGAGGTATAGGTGTTGAGTGTGTGTGCGTGTGTGAGGTACCGTTGCTGATACCACCACTGTTGCAGTCCTGTGTTCCTATATACAAGCCCGTCCTTAGTGAGATATAAGTTTTAAGTGTGTGTGCGTGTGTGAGGTACCATTGCTGATACCACCACTGTTGTAGTCCTGTGGTCCTATACACAATCCCGTCCTAAGTGAGGTATAAGTGTGTGTGTGCGTGTGTGATGTTCCGTTGCTGATACCACCACTGTTGTAGTCCTGTGGTCCTATATACAATCCCGTCCTTAGTGAGGTCTAGGTGTTCAGTGTGTGTGCGTGTGTGAGATGCCATTGCTGAAACCACCACTGTTGTAGTCCTGTGGTCCCATATATAAGCCCATCCTAAGTGAGGTATAAGTGTGCGTGTGTGAGATGCCGTTGCTGATACCACCACTGTTGTAGTCCTGTGGTCCTATATACAAGCCCGTCCTAAGTGAGGTATAAGTGTGTGTCTGTGAGGTAGCGTTGCTGATACCACTACTGTTGTAGTCCTGTGGTCCTATATACAAGCCCGTCCTAAATGAGGTATAAGTGTGTGTGTGCGTGTGTGATGTTCCGTTGCTGATACCACCACTGTTGTAGTCCTGTGGTCCTATACACAATCACGTCCTAAATGAGGTATAGGTGTTGAGTGTGTGTGTGTGTGCGTGTGTGATGTGCCGTTGCTGATACCATGACTGTTGTAGTCCTGTGGTCCTATACACAATCCCGTCCTTAGTGAGGTATAGGTGTTGAGTGTGTGTGCGTGTGTGATGTGCCGTTGCTGATGCCACCACTGTTGTAGTCCTGTGGTCTTATATACAATCCCGTCCTTAGTGAGGTATATGTGTTGGGTGTGTGTGTGTGCGTGTGTGATGTGCCGTTGCTGATACCACCACTGTTGTAGTCCTGTGGTCCTACACACAATCCCGTCCTAAGTGAGGTATAGGTGTTGAGTGTGTGTGCGCTTGTGATGTACCGTTGCTTTTACCACCACTGTTGTAGTCATGTGCTCTTATACACAATCACGTCCTAAATGAGGTATAGGTGTTGAGTGTGTGTGTGCGTGTGTGATGTGCCGTTGCTGATACCACCACTGTTGTAGTCCTGTGGTCCTATATACAATCACGTCCTAAATGAGGTATAGGTGTTGAGTGTGTGTGTGCGTGTGTGATGTGCCGTTGCTGATATCACCACTGTTGTAGTCCTGTGGTCCTATATACAATCCCATCCTTAGTGAGGTATAGGTGTTGAGTGTGTGTGCGTGTGTGATGTTCCGTTGCTGATATCACCACTGTTGTAGTCCTGTGGTCCTATATACAATCCCGTCCTTAGTGAGGTATAGGTGTTGAGTGTGTGTGCGTGTGTGATGTGCCGCTGCTGATATCACCACTGTTGTAGTCCTGTGGTCCTATATACAATCACCTCCTAAATGAGGTATAGGTGTTGAGTGTGTGTGTGCGTGTGTGATGTGCCGTTGCTGATATCACCACTGTTGTAGTCCTGTGGTCCTATATACAATCCCGTCCTTAGTGAGGTATAGGTGTTGAGTGTGTGTGCGTGTGTGATGTGCCGTTGCTGATATCACCACTGTTGTAGTCCTGTGGTCCTATATACAATCACGTCCTAAATGAGGTATAGGTGTTGAGTGTGTGTGCGTGTGTGATGTGCCGTTGCTGATAACACCACTGTTGTAGTCCTGTGGCCCTATACACAATCCCGTCCTAAGTGAGGTATAAGTGTGTGTGTGCGTGTGTGATGTTCTGTTGCTGATACCACCACTGTTGTAGTCCTGTGGTCCTATATACAATCACGTCCTTAGTGAGGTATAGGTGCTGGGTGTGTGTGTGTGTGTGTGATGTGCCGTTTCTTATACCACCACTGTTTTAATCCTGTGGTCCTATACACAATCCCGTCTTAAGTGAGGTATAGGTGTTGAGTGTGTGTGCGTGTGTGATGTGCCGTTGCTGATATCACCACTGTTGTAGTCCTGTGGTCCTATACACAATCCCGTCCTAAGTGAGGTATAAGTGTGTGTGTGCGTGTGTGATGTTCCGTTGCTGATACCACCACTGTTGTAGTCCTGTGGTCCTATATACAATCACGTCCTAAATGAGGTATAGGTGTTGAGTGTG
Organism: Stictocephala bisonia; assembly: GCA_035578905.1. Lineage (NCBI taxonomy): Eukaryota > Metazoa > Arthropoda > Insecta > Hemiptera > Membracidae > Stictocephala > Stictocephala bisonia. The sequence goes on along the minus strand of JAQJVL010003567.1, from coordinate 6,415 downwards.
TGTGTGCGTGTGTGATGTACCGTTGCTTATACCACCACTTTTGTAGTCCTGTGGTCCTATATACAATCCCGTCCTTAGTGAGGTATAGGTGCTGGGTGTGTGTGCGTGTGTGATGAACCGTTTCTTATACCACCACTGTTTTAATCCTGTGGTCCTATACACAATCCCGTCCTAAGTGAGGTATAGGTGTTGAGTGTGTGTGCGTGTGTGATGTGCCATTGCTTATACCACCACTGTTGTAGTCCTGTGGTCGTATATACAATCCCGTCCTTAGTGAGGTATAGGTGTTGAGTGTGTGTGCGTGTGTGATGTGCCGTTGCTGATACCACCACTGTTGTAGTCCTGTGGTCCTATATACAATCACGTCCTAAATGAGGTATAGGTGTTGAGTGTGTATGTGCGTGTGTGATGTGCCGTTGCTGATACCACCACTGTTGTAGTCCTGTGGTCCTATATACAATCACGTCCTAAATGAGGTATAGGTGTTGAGTGTGTGTGTGCGTGTGTGATGTGCCGTTGCTGATACCACCACTGTTGTAGTCCTGTGGTCCTATATACAATCCCGTCCTTAGTGAGGTATAGGTGTTGAGTGTGTGTGCGTGTGTGATGTGCCGTTGCTGATACCACCACTGTTGTAATCCTGTGGTCCTATATACAATCCCGTCCTTAGTGAGGTATAGGTGTTGAGTGTGTGTGCGTGTGTGATGTGCCGTTTCTTATACCACCACTGTTGTAGTCCTGTGGTTCTATAGATAATCCCGTCCTTAGTGAGGTATAGGTGTTGAGTGTGTGTGCGTGTGTGAGGTACCGTTGCTGATACCACCACTGTTGCAGTCCTGTGTTCCTATATACAAGCCCGTCCTTAGTGAGATATAGGTTTTAAGTGTGTGTGCGTGTGTGAGGTACCATTGCTGATACCACCACTGTTGTAGTCCTGTGGTCCTATACACAATCCCGTCCTAAGTGAGGTATAAGTGTGTGTGTGCGTGTGTGATGTTCCGTTGCTGATACCACCACTGTTGTAGTCCTGTGGTCCTATATACAATCCCGTCCTTAGTTAGGTCTAAGTGTTCAGTGTGTGTGCGTGTGTGAGATGCCATTGCTGAAACCACCACTGTTGTAGTCCTGTGGTCCCATATATAAGCCCATCCTAAGTGAGGTATAAGTGTGCGTGTGTGAGATGCCGTTGCTGATACCACCACTGTTGTAGTCCTGTGGTCCTATATACAAGCCCGTCCTAAGTGAGGTATAAGTGTGTGTCTGTGAGGTAGCGTTGCTGATACCACTACTGTTGTAGTCCTGTGGTCCTATATACAAGCCCGTCCTAAATGAGGTATAAGTGTGTGTGTGCGTGTGTGATGTTCCGTTGCTGATACCACCACTGTTGTAGTCCTGTGGTCCTATACACAATCACGTCCTAAATGAGGTATAGGTGTTGAGTGTGTGTGTGTGTGCGTGTGTGATGTGCCGTTGCTGATACCATGACTGTTGTAGTCCTGTGGTCCTATACACAATCCCGTCCTTAGTGAGGTATAGGTGTTGAGTGTGTGTGCGTGTGTGATGTGCCGTTGCTGATGCCACCACTGTTGTAGTCCTGTGGTCTTATATACAATCCCGTCCTTAGTGAGGTATATGTGTTGGGTGTGTGTGTGTGCGTGTGTGATGTGCCGTTGCTGATACCACCACTGTTGTAGTCCTGTGGTCCTACACACAATCCCGTCCTAAGTGAGGTATAGGTGTTGAGTGTGTGTGCGCTTGTGATGTACCGTTGCTTTTACCACCACTGTTGTAGTCATGTGCTCTTATACACAATCCCGTCTTAAGTAAGGTATAAGTGTTGAGTGTGTGCGCCTGTGTGATGTGCCGTTGCTGATACCACCACTGTTGTAGTCCTGTGGTCCTATATACAATCCCGTCCTTAGTGAGGTATAGGTGTTGAGTGTGTGTGCGTATGTGAGATGCCGTTGCTGATACCACCACTGTTGTAGCCTGTGGTCCCATATATAAGCCCATCCTAAGTGAGGTATAAGTGTGCGTGTGTGAGATGCCGTTGCTGATACCACCACTGTTGTAGTCCTGTGGTCCTATATACAAGCCCGTCCTAAGTGAGGTATAAGTGTGTGGTTGTGAGGTAGCGTTGCTGATACCACTACTGTTGTAGTCCTGTGGTCCTATATACAAGCCCGTCCTAAGTGAGGTATAAGTGTGTGGTTGTGAGGTAGCGTTGCTGATACCACTACTATTGTAGTCCTGTGGTCCTATAAACAAGCCCGTCCTTAGTAAAGTACAAGTGTTGAGTGTGTATGCGTGTGTGAGATGCCGTTGCTGATACCACTACTATTGTAGTCCTGTGGTCCTATATGCAAGCCCGTCCTAAGTGAGGTATAAGTGTGCGTGTGTGAGATGCCATTGCTGATACCACCACTGGAGCCGTCAATCGATACACATGCGTGCCACCCCGTATAGGCTCCGTCACATCACTTGGTAAAACGTATTGTTTATTTACAATAAGGACATAAAATAAACTTAAAACACCTTAAATTTAGTAAATGAAAATTCCTAGATAATATACAACTAATTAAAAACGCAGTATTTGCTAATGTGCTTTTTCGGATTTGTAATTTTAAGTACTTTAAAAGAGTTGATATGGGATTCAATTATAACTATTGTTTGATCTCATTACACTATAATTAGGTACTTCAGCCCTTTCACATTTATTTCACATATAAATTGCATAACAAAAATATTAGTCTATCACCACTGAGGTGCAGCACAAATGTAAATATGATTAAATTCTATTCTTCATTTTTAATCAAAGAAGATGATTGTTAATCTTCTTTATTAACCCCCTGAGTTGTCATATTAACCCCCTGAGTTGTCATATTAACCCCCTGAGTTGTCATATTAACCCCCTGAGTTGTCATATTAACCCCCTGAGTTGTCATATTAACCCTCTGAGTTGTCATATTAACCCCCTGAGTTGCCATATTAACCCCCTGAGTTGTCATATTAACCCCCTGAGTTGTCATATTAACCCCCTGAGTTGCCATATTAACCCCCTGAGTTGTCATATTAACCCCCTGAGTTGCCATATTAACCCCCTGAGTTGTCATATTAACCCCCTGAGTTGTCATATTAACCCCCTGAGTTGTCATATTAACCCCCTGAGTTGTCATATTAACCCCCTGAGTTGTCATATTAACCCCCTGAGTTGTCATATTAACCCCCTGAGTTGTCATATTAACCCCCTGAGTTGTCATATTAACCCCCTGAGTTGTCATATTAACCCCCTGAGTTGTCATATTAACCCCCTGAGTTGTCATATTAACCCCCTGAGTTGCCATATTAACCCCCTGAGTTGTCATATTAACCCCCTGAGTTGTCATATTAACCCCCTGAGTTGCCATATTAACCCCCTGAGTTGTCATATTAACCCCCTGAGTTGCCATATTAACCCCCTGAGTTGCCATATTAACCCCCTGAGTTGTCATATTAACCCCCTGAGTTGTCATATTAACCCCCTGAGTTGTCATATTAACCCCCTGAGTTGTCATATTAACCCCCTGAGTTGTCATATTAACCCCCTGAGTTGTCATATTAACCCCCTGAGTTGCCATATTAACCCCCTGAGTTGTCATATTAACCCCCTGAGTTGTCATATTAACCCCCTGAGTTGCCATATTAACCCCCTGAGTTGTCATATTAACCCCCTGAGTTGCCATATTAACCCCCTGAGTTGTCATATTAACCCCCTGAGTTGTCATATTAACCCCCTGAGTTGTCATATTAACCCCCTGAGTTGCCATATTAACCCCCTGAGTTGTCATATTAACCCCTTGAGTTGTCATATTAACCCCCTGAGTTGTCATATTAACCCCCTGAGTTGCCATATTAACCCCCTGAGTTGCCATATTAACCCCCTGAGTTGTCATATTAACCCCCTGAGTTGCCATATTAACCCCCTGAGTTGTCATATTAACCCCCTGAGTTGTCATATTAACCCCCTGAGTTGTCATATTAACCCCCTGAGTTGTCATATTAACCCCCTGAGTTGTCATATTAACCCCCTGAGTTGTCATATTAACCCCCTGAGTTGTCATATTAACCCCCTGAGTTGTCATATTAACCCCCTGAGTTGTCATATTAACCCCCTGAGTTGTCATATTAACCCCCTGAGTTGTCATATTAACCCCCTGAGTTGCCATATTAACCCCCTGAGTTGTCATATTAACCCCCTGAGTTGTCATATTAACCCCCTGAGTTGCCATATTAACCCCCTGAGTTGTCATATTAACCCCCTGAGTTGCCATATTAACCCCCTGAGTTGTCATATTAACCCCCTGAGTTGTCATATTAACCCCCTGAGTTGTCATATTAACCCCCTGAGTTGTCATATTAACCCCCTGAGTTGTCATATTAACCCCCTGAGTTGTCATATTAACCCCCTGAGTTGTCATATTAACCCCCTGAGTTGTCATATTAACCCCCTGAGTTGTCATATTAACCCCCTGAGTTGCCATATTAACCCCCTGAGTTGTCATATTAACCCCCTGAGTTGTCATATTAACCCCCTGAGTTGTCATATTAACCCCCTGAGTTGTCATATTAACCCCCTGAGTTGTCATATTAACCCCCTGAGTTGTCATATTAACCCCCTGAGTTGTCATATTAACCCACTGAGCTGTCATATTAATCCACTGAGCCGGCAAGTCTAGTGCTTGAGGAATACTTTGTATTACGTTTTATATTCTCTGTATTCTACAAAATGTGATGCCCCATGGTAAAAATATAAATTTAGTTCTATATTTATATTTTTTTCCACCACGCAAATAAATAAATAAAATTAAAGTACTGTTATTTAAGTTTCATTATCATTTTATAAGACACGATTATAAAATTAAAACCTAGACAACCAACTGTGCCCGTGCTTCGTTACGGAGTGGTTCTTGACGCTTGCTTATCATTCCCTCTACACATCACATCAATATAAAATTTCATCCTGCAGCCATTGTCTTACATAAAAGGTTTTATCAGCTATAAACCTCTCTAAATCTGCTTTAGGAGGGTGCAAATAAGCAAAATCTTACCACAGTTTGTGGAATTGACGTTAAAAAGTTCACAATAAATAACACTTAAATGTCTACTTTTTATAAACAGGGAATTACTGCACATCTACGCCATATTGAGATCCTTCATGCCAAATTTCAGCTTCATAGACTCAGAAGAAGTAAGTCATAAAGACAGGTTTTTTACACAGGTTTAGGCATGTCCTATGGCAAGCTTTGGCTGAATTAAAATTATTTTAAAATGTTCTGATTGACATCAGTTTGTTCTCCTAGATAACAACGTTTTAAAGCCTGGAATATTATGTACGTATACTTTTAGAGGGTGCAAAGAATGGCAGATGTAGCTGAATTAGTGGGATATCAATTTCTCGAGATTTTTAGCCATATCCTATGAGTTGATTGTTTGGTTGAGGTCAACGCTGTATTCAAAAATTATAGTGAATAAATGGTTTCTCGACATGTTCACACGTTCCTTACGATATGAAGATTAATGTAAAACCTTTCTTGTATCCTGCCAAATAATGTTTGTTCTATTAAATATTTTTATAAAAAACATTACAAGTTTTATTTCAGTATAAGTGTTGAGTCACACAGGCAAATGAAAAGCTAGCTTTAAGGGTAAAGGAGGCGAGCTAGAGCAAAAAGTCATAGTAACGAAGTTGAAAGGGCGTCTAAAAGTATTCTTATACATGATATAAATGTTCAATTGGCCCAAATGTTTATCCACTAAAGGCAAAATATGAAAACATTGTTTTTAAAATTTAGACACTAAAACGATTACCATTTCGGAACTAGTAAGAATTGTTCGAAATACCTCCTTATTGCATACCTATAATATAAGACCAATTATCCAACAACACTTTTAGCCTCGGAGGTTCAGTTGTTTTTTATATAAAGTGACGAGTGAGTTAGTAAGCGAGTCAGTATTATTTCTATTTTATAGTTACATAGTTTCAAATCAGATATATTAAAATCTAACTGAACATTTGGGAACGATATATTGCTCTATAGCCTACTAGTTCAGCTGCTGAAATCTATTTTAAAACAACATAAAATAGCAATATTCCCTTTATTGATTTAACAATTACTGATTGTGAAACAGATGACTTAAATTGTTTTAGTAATACAATTATAATGTTCAAATAATTTTACTTCGTAATGCGTTCAGTGACTTTCATAAAGATTAATTATATGACATCACTAGGAACTAAGTTTTTATAAGAAAATAAGTAAGTCATTATGCCTACCCTATTGCTTTAAAAATAGTCATTTTTATTTATAAAATACACTAAAAAACAAACAAATTGTCAGTATTTTGAAGATATACGATTCTCTCTCTCTCTCCCCCT
>JAQJVL010003566.1:0-58609 GCA_035578905.1 Stictocephala bisonia | reverse complement strand
TTTAGGCAGAATAGATTTAGAGGAATATCTGCAGCAGCTCATACCAAGACTGTCTGGTGACTAAAGGTCATCTAGGGCGTGGTTAGCCTTGACGGTCTACCTGCTGGAAGGTGTCTGCAGCAGCTCAAGGCTGTGACTAAAGGTCATCTAGGGCGTGGTTAGCCTTGACGGTCTACCTGCTGGAAGGTGTCTGCAGCAGCTCAAGGCTGTGACTAAAGGTCATCTAGGGCGTGGTTAGCCTTGACGGTCTACCTGCTGGAAGGTGTGCAACCGGTTAGAGCACCTTGGCCTTGATGTGAGGTGAGGTGGGGGGATGGGGGATATGGTCTAGCGTCAGTCATGGAGCCAACACCACGCACACTGCCTGCAGCACGCAAAGATTTGAACAAAGTAGTGAAACAACGTCGCAAAAGTAAGGCAGTTGAACTACCATCATCATCATCATCATCACCATCAGTTATGGATGTGGAAATGTTATTAGCAACGCTTACCGATGACAATGCCCAACCTGCACCACCACTGCCTCCTCAAGTGAACTACTACACCTACAAGCATCAAACTCCACCACCACCGCCGTCTTCTTTAAAACCATGGGAACCACGTCTACTTTTACGTCAAGCCTACAAGGTGGCCGCAGAAGCTTTCGCAGTGGTCGGTGTTGAGAGTGCTGGAGACTACAATCCATCTATCTACCTCGTAAATGGGCAACAACACGCCAACCTGACCTTTGAAGACCTGATTGGACTACGTGGTAGTGCTGTACTGAACGCAGTGGACCGCTTCTTTGACGAAGGTTTACGCTTTTATCCACTCTATTTAAACGGCATATGTCTGGAGCCGGCCGCAACGGACACGAGTTTGGTGGTTCGCAACTTTAGACAAACCATCACTGAGCCTCCAACGCCTTTGATGTCGCCTACTCCACAACCGATTCCGTTTACCTCCGCTGGATGGTCGGCTCCCAAACGTCTGTTCCCTGCATTGAAACTTACCACACTGTGTGCAGAGGATGTTACTTCACCCGCAGGTACAAACCACTACTACTACTACACAGCAGAAGTAGTGGTACTCTCAGTTTAGAGGTAATACAGCAAGTAACCAACGACCTGCCTACATTTTTACACGAACTTGATGAGACACGTCTGAGGGTGGCTTCAACAAAGGAATTCGACTACGATGACAACTACTGGTCACCGTCTACTCCAATGTCACTGTGGGTTGACTCCGAGATCCGGCACTACTGCGTATCCAATTTAATTGATATTGTGCTTAATAATTTAAAGTATTGTGCCAAATGATGCAATAAAGATGTATACATCTCTATCGTATAATGTAAACATTGGTGCTACTTGTAGTGTTTTATATAATAAAATATATGTTAACCTTTAATGTGTTTTTTCTTCTATTTCCATTAACCTATGGGAGGCTTTCGGGTAGTGGAATAAACATAGAGTACATTTATTAAAAGATTTTGTTATATTTTAACAAAAAAGATAATATGTACAATACAGACTGAACTTTTAACATTGAATTATAACTTAACATATTTGTTCTATGAGAGTAATTATGATCTAAAGTAACTCACTTTTGGAAGTGTAAAATTAGTACAATAAATGAATGAAATTTAATGTATAATGATCTACTGACAAGAAAGAAGAAGAAGGATGCACTAACTAGACAAACTACATAAACATATAGGCAGGTATTTATCATAACATATATACAACGTTTTTTACAGACACATCAAGAACAAAGGAAGAAATAAGGTAAGTGGATTAATCAAATCAAATCAAATCCTTTATTAACACGTAATATTTGTTACAATTAAAAATTTTATTTGTACAAATTTTGTGTCTTGTCAAATTAACTATAACTACTACTAATATAATACTGTATTAATTAATTAATATTTAATAATCTTGTACTACAGACATGTGAGGTAGTCAAATGTATGAAATAGTTGTAACTTGGAACACTCAAAATATATATTTAAGCATACATTGAATAATGTTGCCAAATGGATCAAACTGTTATATATAAATTAAAACAATTTAAAACAATCAAAACTTAGCACTTTCCATATTAAGATAATCCTTTACACTGTAGAAGGCATGCGAAAGAAGAAAGAACTTTACTAAATCTTTAAATTTTGAAATGTTGTTTTCTTTTTTAATTTTTAGTGGCAATTTGTTAAAAAAATGTAATCCTATATAAGCTGGGCCTTTTTCAAATTTTGATGTCCTATGATTTGGGTAGCATAGTGCCTCCCCATGCCTTGTATTATATGAATGGAAATTTCCTATTTTGGCCTCAGAGTCAATATTTTTGAATGTTAAAATTAAAACCTCAAATATATAAAGGGAATGAATGTTCATTATTTTATTTTCTATAAACAGGCTTTTGCATGAATGAGAGTCAGTGACGTCGAAAATTATCCTTAAGATCTTTTTTTGACATTTAAGAACTCCTTCCAGAGAGGATGAACCTCCCCAGATAGCCAATCCATAGCGAATTATGCTCTCACAATAAGCTCGGTACACGTCAAGAAGGATATCTCTACTACACGAAGCTTTTAATATTCTTATTGCAAAGGTACCTGAATTGATACGACGCATGAGTTTTTCGATGTGCGGTCTCCAGCAAACAGTCTCGTCAACAGACGCCGAGGAACACTACAGATGTGTCGTTCTGTAGAGTTTGTTTAGGGTTCACAATTATGTCGTCACAAATATTATGTGATTTATTTTTTGCATTTTTTGTAGTGAAATTAATATATTTTGTTTTATTAATGTTTAACAACAAACCATTTTCCTCGAACCATTCATTTACCTCTGTGACTACCCGAGAAACACTTGCTCTCAATTCAATTGTATCTCTACTTGACAACGATAGAGAAACATCATCGGCGTACATCACTATATTTGCATTGTTCTCCGTACTAAATAAATCATTTATATAAAGTAAAAATAGAATTGGGGAGAGAATGCAACCCTGTGGAACACCCATATGCACCTCGGCCCAAGAAGACTAACAGGAGTGATGCGGACTATTAACAAAGGTGCACTGTTTTCTGCCGGACAGGAAAGATTTGAACCAATCCAAGGCTACACCCCTAATTCCATAATGGTTGAGTTTTAAGAACTAAACTGTGTGATCAATACAATCAAAGGCCTTTGACAGGTCACAGAAAACACCCAGAGTCTTCCGTGACCCATCCAAGGCACTAAGTACATGATTTGTAAAATCATATAAAGCTGATAATGTGGACTTACTCTGTTGAAACCCATGTTGATTTTTGGAAATTACAGAAAACTTTGATAAATGAGAACTTAGTCGGGCAAGAATGGTTTTCTCGAACACTTTAGAAATTGTTGGGACCAAAGCAATTGGCCTGTAATTGCCGATAATTGATCTATTGTCTTTTTTATGAAGGGGTTTGATGATTGAATATTTTAATTTTGAGGGGAATTCGCCAGATAAAAATGATTGATTTATAAGAAAAGTTAGAGGCAAAGCTAATTCATGAGAACAGAATTTAAGAAGATTCGGTGAAATTTCATCCCAACCGAATTAATTCTTCGATTTTAAGGATGCAATCACATCAGATACTTCTTTTATACTTGTTGGAGCCAGGAAAATGTATGATGAAACTGGAGTGCAGCGATGGCGGAGCCTATCTAAGGCTAGAGTGGGGTTCGCTTTGGGGGCCAAAGATTGAGGATCATTGATGAAAAAATTGTTGAAATGCTCAGCAATCGAGTTTGTGTTAGTCACATTTTCTCCCCCAATTGCAATATTGTCAATGAGTCCCCTAACCGTCTCTCTTCCTGTTTCCTTTCTAACAATTTCCCATATTGTTTTTGATTTATTATTGGAGTTTTTTATTTTTTCGTTATTAGCAGTTTTCTTTGAAATATTTATTAATTTTCTTAATAACTTGACATATCTTTTATAGTAGTCAATGAAATGTGGGTCTGTGGAATTTTTGAAGAAGTAGCTCATTTCCTTTTTCCTCTCTAAAGATACTTTTAATCCTCTAGTTAACCAATTTGTTTTATTTTTATTTTGAATTGTTCTTTGAGCTTGCATAGGAAAGCATTCATTAAAGGTTTGAATGACAGCATTTAGAAAATAATTAAAGTTTTCATTAACGCTCTTATCAATGTTTAAATTATGTTCCCATGATATGGTTTGTAATTTCCTTTTAAAAGCAGCCTTGTTATATTTAGACATCTTCCACTTAAGAATTGGTTTTTTTTGGGGGATATTTATTTGAGATTTGTTTGAGAGACAAGCTAATTGAGCATTATGATCTGACAGACCCAACTCAACTATATCGGTGTTACTTTGTCTGTTATTGGTGATTATGTAGTCTATTGTAGTTTTAGAAATGCCAGAAATTCTGGTGGGAGTGAAAATATGCGAGAATAGGCCATGGAGATCAAATAAGCAAAAGAGTTCCCTCCTGTCAACTGAGTCAGAAAGAGCATTTATATTAAAGGTCACCACAAAGTACAACATCTTTGGATTTTATATCATGAGACAACATCTGCAGTATTCGGTCGAAATGCAACAGGAATACGGCAGCCGATGCAGATGGCGGCCGATATAGCGCCACAACTACAAGTGGACGCCGACCCCCCCCCCCGGCACCTCAACCGCCGCACATTCGATGACCGTTTCAATTGACTGGCTCACTATGTCTACCCGGTTATCAGCTGGAGTGCCTGAGCGAACAGCTATAAAAACACCCCCTCTAGTACCATATGAGCGACAAAAAAATGAGGTCAACGTAAATTCCCTCAGCCGGTTCAATACAGCACTATCCTCCTTCGCAAGCCAATGCTCAGTGACACAAAGAATGCCTATTTTTTTCATTAGTGAATCTAAATGTATTTGTAGTTCATCTAATTTGTTTGTGATGCTTCTAATATTTATATGTAATAGCCAAGTGCCGTCTGGAGTGTCTACCTTATTATCTACAATCTTAGGGTTATGTATCAAATCTGAAGGGTTATGTATTAAATCTGAAGCTAAATCTATTTCTGGAGGGTTGGCCAGGAGTGATTGTCTAAAAAACGTGGAGAATTCTGCGATGATTCATGTTGTCTGAAAATTGTCTTGTCCATGGAGCAGCCGTGGTGGAATGATGTTGAGGAGGGATTTAGTTGAGTTTGGAGCAGCTTGACGGCAGGAACTGATGTCATCGATAACTCTTCGTCCACCCTGCAAGACGACAATCGAGCCCGAGGTGACTCGATGAGTAGACTCTCGACTGAGGGATTGATGCTGCTCAAAACTGGTTTCATTGCTCTTTGAGAACCATTGTTTGTATGTGATGGCGTCGGTTGACAGTGTATTATTGATAGAACTGCTGATCTAATTGAGGAACTAAGTTTTCTTTTTCCATGTCTATTAAGATGTAGTCCATGACGGGTAAAGTCAAGACGAGTTAGTAGAGATGTGTCAATAACTATACAGTTTGGAAACATGTTGGCCAGTTGTTGAATGTTATTATTCGTTTCTATAATTGATTTATTTACATCACTTTCTAAGTGCAAATCATAACGGTGGAGTACAGGACATATTGCAATATTTGTGTTGCTGCATAACTCCATGGCAGTTTTAATTGACTGTAGTACTTTATTTGAGTTATCGTCCTGAGTTTTGTCTTTAACATTGAAGTTGTTCGTACCACCTATCAGGACACAACAGTCATTTCTTGTGAACTTTTCACTCCCTACAGCCAGCGAATGAACTATCGGTTCTATCGGGGCTCCTGGATTGACGCTCACAAAGGTTTCGACGGATGAGGGCATGAGTGATCTCAGTTCGGCACCGAGTCCTCGGGCGTGACTGCTTCCGTATAAATAAACTTTATTTTCGTACTTTTATTTCTTTGAATTTCCTTTATTTTTGTTTAGATTCACTGAAGCAGTGTTTTTCCATGCATTTTTGTGTTTTTGTTGTCTGGAGACTTGCTTACTAGTGTGAAGTGTAGTGATGTCATTTCTTCACTGAGAGGTGAGAAGGAGTTTGACAGGGGTAAAGGTGAACAGTATGCATTTCCGTACAATTTAGAGATTTCTTTGTGATTTTTCACTGAAAATGTTTTGTTGTAATTTAATTTAGATCTATTTTTGAGGCTGTCTTCTTCCAAAATTCGGATGGATTCAATCATATTCTTCATTTCTTCTTCAAGAATTATGCAACGATTACATGGTTTTTTACTATTTTCAATTATTTGGTTAGCTTCCTCTAACTGTTTTTTTTTAAGTTTTGGATATGGTCAATTAGTAGCAATTGCCTATCTGTAAGTTCATCTATGCGAGAAAGAAGATTATCTGTTGATTTTAGGCAGTCATCGTTAGTTTGTATGGTGGCATCATATGTCTTATTTTGTAAAATTAACTGTGAAACAGGAGGGGTCGATATACAAGGGGATGTCTCATATGACTTACATCTCATAGGCTGCTGTTCTATCTGGGGACTGTTGGCGGCTTGTTCCAGGGTAGGAGTCCTAGCAGTTATGGAGGTCGAAACCACACCTGATTTAGGAGTTTGGTTCTGGTTGGATGATGGAGACATGGACCTCATTGTAACTGGGTGTGGCCCAGTATGTGTCTCGTTGACTGTAAATATAGCATTTTTTCGCTGTTTGTTCGTAAGGACGCTTTACAGCTCTTTCCCAAGCAGCGCCACACAATCTCGCCGCTTTTGACTGAATAACATTCTCGGTATTTGTGATTATTAAAGAGAACAGTGTCCTTTCCTATCTTCGATACTTCCAGAACAAAAGACATTGTATTTTACAACTAATTTAAATTATAGAGGGTATAGAAAATTACTTCCACTATAAATAAGTGTTTAAATAAAATAAGTAAGATTAATAAAAGACTTTGTGTTCCTTTAATATTTAATTAAGTAGCAAAAAGTATTCGCTATCTCAGGAATTGAACGCAGACCTTTGAAGTAAGGAAGCACCTGCCGTACCGATAACGCTACCAAGCTGATAAGGGCGAGAGGCAATCAGTTGTACAAATGCTTCACCTTTGTAAAGTTGCGGCAGCGTGTGGTGAGTGCAAGATGTGATTCTAACCTCACAAACCTACGCTGCCAGAAACATTGTCCATTTACTTACATAAAAGTGACTGAATGTCCAGAAATGCGGAAATGTCACAACGCACAAACATGTACGCACGGGAAATGCAATCTTCAATTGTAAAAGAGCCCTATAAACCACGTAAAAATATCAAAATCACGGACGAGAACGGAACGAGACGTAGGCTGACTCCATAAAGAGGGACATCCCCCACTCCTCATGTATATTATAGATTAAATGCTATAATATACATGAGACGTTTATGTCTCAATTGCTAGACTTTTACATATTTAAAGTTAGAGGCTAACGTGATAGTTAAACCAACATATTTGTTATATGAGAGTAATTATGATCTAAAGTAACTCACTTTTTGGAAGTGTGAAATTAGTACAATAAACGAATTAAATGTGATATATAATGATCTACTGACAAGAAAGAAGAGGAATGCACTTACTAGACAAACTACATAAACATATAGGCAGGTATTTATCATAACATATATACAACGTTTTTTACAGACACATCAAGAACAAAGGTAGAAATAAGGTAAGTGGATTAAATGCTATATACATGAGATGTGCATGTCTCAATTGCTAGACTTTTACATATTTAAAGTTAGAGGCTAACGTGGTAGTTAAACCAATATGTTAACGTAATACGATTAGAACTAATAATTTAGAACAAATTTACTGGTGTGTGTTGACAGTTTTAGTGTACGTATGCGTCAAAAATCTCTCTGCTGTCATAGTAATTGGTATCACTTCCATAGTCATTATCTTCGTCTGTGTCGTCCATGTCATGCATGTGTGTGTTAGTGCAACATTTGTCATAATCGTAAAGTTCAAATAATGGAGTCAACACGCACCAATCGCACCAGCCTTTTTTTGATCGTAAGGTCTATCGTATCAACCTCCTGGCACTATTAGTAACATGATGTCTAATAACATTGTGAAAAGTCCAGTTTTTACTTGTCCAATAGGCTTCATAGTCTATGTCGAGCCAACTTTCGTTACTTGGTGAGCAACAGTTTAAAAAGCAACTGCGACACAATAACAGTGGATTGCAGTTGCCAATTCTAAACTCGTAATAGTCAAAGTAAATGTGTGCTGAGTGTTCTCTATAGGGGCTTGGCCAATAGTCTGGATGAATGTTGAGTGGGTGGTTTGTAATCATTACAAACTCGTCTTTGTCAAGTAGACTCAGTTCGTGGTAACGGTACTCGTATGTATATGGGTCGTCAGGAAGTACAGTCTCTTTCATCCATTTTCTTTTTAACCTTTGCCTGAGAGGTTGTTGTATAGAAAATGGCAAGTCATTAAATGTGTTTGGCACGTCAAGTGACGTGTCAAAAGCGTTACACGTCTCTGTTAGTGCCAAGTCAAATAGTGATTGTGGTTGTCTAATCATGATTGTCTTCTTCAACAGTGGTGTCCCCTGTCCCCCCCCCCCCCCCCACCAATTTTGTAATGTCCATAAGGTAGCGTACGTATTCCACATTCCAAAATGTGTTGTTTGTCGTCTTCTGAAGACAAAGACTTTTTCACTATGGTAGTAGATACTATGCGTGCTGATTTGCTGCGTATAACGTTAAAGTGGGCTTTTTCACTAGCTTTGTGTGAAAATAGTATGTCTTTATAGTGGCAAAAACGAATGTTTTTGTCCACATAGCTGCCTTTTATGCCTTTAGCCCTCATTTTCCCTGTTTCATCTGACGAGCCAAAGCGATATGCATACATTTTTGGTCTGAGACCCACAAATTCATAAATAATGCGGCCGCCACACTCATCTTTGAACGTACCAAGCTTCCCTTTGTTTGTATCGTTCCTAAAAAGGTGCCCATCAGCATACACTGATCTGTCAAGATACTGAGCTAAGGTGGGTTCCTTGAGTAGTGCATAAATGTCACGTTTTGTTGTGATGTAATAAATGAGTCCATCGGTGTCCATGTAAGCCAGCTCCAACTTACTGTCAGGGGCTTTAAAATGCTCTTGCATTACCGTGTAATGAAAGTTGTTCATGTGCACCTTGGATTTATCAAGGACCGTCAAACCCACGTAAATCGGTTTGTCAAGTTTGACATTTATCCTTCTCATTTGTACGGCCACAACATTTTCCGATATTATTCTATGTTCAACAAAGTTGGTTTGACGAACAAGCTTTTGAAACTGCCTGTCAGTGGTTACAAGGCGAATGTCTACTCTATTGCGAACATTTTCCATGGTTTTTCCATGGACCTTTCACCTTTTTGCAAACACAGTACTCGCATTAGCTCTTTGCATAGCGTTGTACTCTATAAACTTTTTCATCCATGGTGACTGTGAAAAGCGAAGTGCTCGATGTACTTTAGTCACCATATTAGCTTATTTTTATGTAGACATATTTATCTGATTGTAAGTGGCTTTGTTTCCTACAGACTTTGAATGTTGACGAAAGAGTGGTATTTGGTTAGGTCTTTATTGCGTCTTACGAGCGTTGGTTTAAAATTAACATGGGTTACAAAAACATAGTACTATACTAGCTTGTGACTTTCCACATTTAACCTTTTTTTTGCGTCTTACGAGCATTGGTTTAAAGTTAAAGTAGGTTACTAAGAACATAATAGTATACTAGCTTGTATTTATTTTTTAACTATGTACATTTAACTTCTTTGTTGGTGTTTTTTAGGGGGTTTTTATCTGTCGATACTTGGCTTTTAGAGCTTGTTGATGCTAAATATACTGTTACTAATGTGAATCTAATGTGAACTAGAAAGTGTATTACTTGCTGACGACGTAATGATTCTATTTTTGTTTCTTTTTTACAGAATAACATGAGTTTGACATCGAAACTTAACAGTTTGGTGGTGCAGAGCCAGGCACCGAAGGTGGAGATGAAGGCTTTGACAAGTGAGGATCGTCCACGCAAAGCGTGTAAACACACGCTTTGGAGAATCGATTTTGCTGGAGATTACCATACCGGAGGGGGACGGCAGGGTAGTCTTTCTACCCAAAAGGTTTGCCACGTCACTTACGGACGACGATTTGAAAGAGTTTAACAGGGAAAAGGATTTTCGTGTTCGGTATACGGGAATAACAGGCAATAGTCCGAATGTATTAATTTTCAAGTAAATATTTGTTCATTTTGTACAATAAAAGGTTTTAGTAAATTTTATATTGTTGTTGTTGTTGTACTTACCCACTGTGTTGGACCGTTGGTCCTCCATTCCTATGATGAGCGTAGGGGTAATGTCCTGCAGCTGACGAAGAAGCAACTGGGTTTCCTCGTTGCTGCGGGGCGCGAACTTTACAATAACTTGAGCTAACATGTTTAAAGCAAATTTTCATTTGCATCCGTATTTAACTGCTTCCCAAGGCAGTATGTCTTGGAAGGTAAAACAGACCAGGTAGTACCCGTCCACTTTCGCTTCTTAGTTTAAGGCCAAGGTTGATGCAGGAGACTGGTCGTTTGGAGGTCGATGCGTCCACGTTCTGAGTCAACCGGCAAATATACTTTAAGGTCAAGTTTAATGCAGGCGACTGGTTGTTTGGAGGTCCACTTTCTCGGTCGGCCGGCAAGGCCGCCAAGGTAGCGGCCAAACAACCGTAAATAACCAAAGGACCCATCTAAGTGAGCAAAACCGTTTATAAAAAACCCAAGGAAATATACCCTACTTCTCACATAGCACTTTCCTCATATCACTGGTAAATCACTCCCAAGCTAAATGGTGACTGCAGTATTTCATATACATAAACCTAATAAATTAACTAAAATTTTTTACTGAGAATTTTACACACTCAGTGTGTTAAGAGTAACTGGTTAGTTGTAATGTACCGCCAATTGTGTGTGGTGGCTAAAATTGGAGTTACTTCCCCCAACTAAGTGAAAGAATATACTAAGAATTTCATTCCCAAAAAAGGTGATTTGTTGTGGAATACTTTTTAAGTATATATTTAACACAATTAACTTCACAGCTGAAACTATTTTTATTTTGTGCAGTATTAGTAACGGGTTATTCATACAGTACATCAAATCTCACAGTGTGCCGGTGAAGTTAAAGAAAAGATATGATTGTGTTTCTATCTATTGAAATAAAAATGTTAACAATTTCTGCCATTAGAATTTCATAATATTTTATTTGACTAACTGTAAAGTCATAACATTAATTACAGAAAATAAATAACATTTAATGAATTTGGTTTTGTAAATTCATTACTAGCACAGTGTACTGATGAGTAACCCATTTCTCGGATCATTGCTTCTGAATCAACTGATGGCTTGCAAGATTGTTAACAAAGAGATGAAAAAATTCCACCACAGGCATAGAGTGTTCTGTCTTTTCCCACTGTGGAATCTAATGCTCAGAAAGTTCACTATGCTACGTGTGTTTGGTTACTCATAACGCATATAAGTCATATGCCACTACAAGTGGCACCCAAGTAACACTTATAAATGCCACTCGTAACGCACCAAAGTAACACTTATAAATATGAGACTCCTCAATGAACATGCTACAAAATTTGAAAATATGGGTATATAAGGCCCCTTTCATACAGTTAATTGCAGCTGCTGCATGCGGTACGACTGTTTTGTAATTATATTTAGTCAAAAGGGTCTATTTATTCACGGTGGTCCTGCCGGGCTCCTGCGAGTGGTAGTTCCAGTATGGTTGACTTAGGAATTGCAGATTTTGAGCGGTTTCATTACATATTGTGTTTTATTAGAGCATTAATGCACTGTGGCATGCCACTCTCACAGTCAATACTTACAACCTATTCATTTCCCTTTTCAGTGCTACCCCCAAGGCCAGATTTAGCATTTTGGCACCCCTAGGCTTAATAATATTTTCCACCCCCTAGTCTAGTTAAAATTACTTTCCTAAAAACCTTTATTAAAAAAAGTATATCAGGCCCTATATGTTAATTGCTTAAACATCACTCCATGATGGAGTTTTATCACTGCAAGTTTTTTGAGGAATTTTCTTGGTTATGGGCTTAACAAAATACCGTTAATGTACTAAGAAAAGGTTGTTTAATAACTTTGGGTTTGTTCAATTTGTCATTATATTTGTTATGTTTTAAGATGATTATTTACTGTCTTTGTTTAGTTTTAGTTGTTAAGTATTTTTTTTTTCTTTATGGTTGTATATAATTTTAATTTAATCACATGCCACTAATGTTTAATATACCTATAATAATCTATTTTTAATTTTTATATATTTTAATATTCTCCATTCATATACTGTAGTTGTCATTCTTGTTTGTTTGTTTTCTTTCTAAGCCTCAAGGCATAACAATTTATTTAAAATTTGATAGTTTGGTAAAAATTTATAAATGTACAGCTCAAATGTGCCTTTAAATTCAATATGAACTTAGTTTAGTGTTTTTTTGTCATTGAAATTTTGTTTTTATTTCTCTTGTTAACCTTAATAGATTAAAACAAGAACTGCAAGATATGAAGAAAGCTAAAGCAGAAACTATCAGTTACTTGAAAAATACATCTGGCTTGAAGCAGAATTAGCTGATACTGCGGAAAAGTTGGAGAAAATGAAACAGAATGAAGAAAAATATATTACTAAAATAGAGATCTCGCATCAAGAACTGAAGGACTTACAAAGTCAATTAGATAAAGAAAAAAAGGTCAAATGCAACTTCAAGAATTTTATGAACAACATGACACTAAACAATGTAAACTTATTGATAGTTATGAACAAAAGATTGCTAGCTTGGATAACAAAATTAAAGGACTTCAGTCTAAACCAGACGCAGTGCAGAGAAATGAAAGTGACATCCGTCATGTCACAGATGTTTGTAATCAAACAAGCTCAACTGTTAGTGAGACAACCTTACCGGTGACAATAGCTCGTGATATAATTGATCTTAAAGAAAGACAACAAAATTTGGAGCTTGAATTTAAAATTAAAAAGTGGACCAAGCAAGATTTGGAATCCAAATTCCAGAGCTTAGATAAGCTTTCCTTTATCAGCAAACCACAAACTCTGACTTACATAAAACTAAAATATTCAGAAGAAATAAGAATAGTTATGTTTTCAGTGTGTCTTTGCAAGTCGCCAAACACATGGAAGCTACAAAACACTCTGGAAATTCTTTAAAGAAGCAGCCAGATCACAAAGATTCAGAATTACAAACTACTATCCTAAGACCTAACACAGCTTCACCCAGTTCAATCTCTCAAGTTCCACAACAAATCGGACCAAGGGTGATGACTAAAACTCTACTCGTACGTTATTGCCTCACAGAGTTTCTAGATCACCATCAACTTTAGCAAAGATTTTAAAGGAGGGAGAAAGTAATGAGGAGTTCTTTAACTGATACATAGATGAATATAAACTACACATAACCTCACAGCATGTTAAAATCTACATGACACTAGGTCATCTCAGGTACTCTCCTTGTATTCCCCCAACTCACAAATTAATGATAATAATTTTTTAGAACAAACTTTGACAAAAAAACCAGATATAAGGCAGTTTCAAATAAAAAATAAAGAATAAATTAGTGATTTTTCGTCAAAACATTGACAGATTGAGTAACAAGATTGATAGGTTAAACCATTTTCTGGACATTGATATCAAGTCAAGTCAAGTCTTTATTTGCACATAACATTGGAAATAACATGTTACAAGGTAACAACCAACTGGTGCATTATCACAGATTTGCAACTAAGTCTAAATAGATAAGTAACATCAGCTTACAAACTAACAACAAATAACAAAATATATTCTATAAACATCTGATCTAGTTATGCCTGCTTACATGGTTATTTGATTAGATTAAGTTGTCATCATCTAGAAACTCATTAACTGAATAATAAGCCTTCAATAATATAAGAATAAGAATATTTATTTTCTCAAATTTACATTAATAGTCTCGTTCTATACTACAAATTATTTCATAGATGTACCCAATAACAAAATAATTATAATGTTCATGTCCCTTGATTGCAAATACACCACACTATTTTCACTACAACAATACCAGGACTGACCACTAATACTATAAAAGAACAATGCCATCATCAAGAAAATGCACATCCATAAAACAAAACAAATACACAATGCAAAAATGAGAAAATTTACGACCTCAAAGGCTATGCCAGATTTGAGGTGCGTGCATATATAATTCTTAAAACATAAATCAGCGATCAGAAAAAACAAACTAAACAGAATTTACAAATTAATCAGTGCTTAATATTTTACATTATTTTTACAATATGTACATAATTAAACATAAGTGCATTCATAGAGATAACTAGCTTTTGCAAGACAAAATCCTATATTTATTAAATACCATGTATATTCAGACATACACATGGTACGAATGTCATATAAATACTGACATTCTAAGTACGCACTCATACAAACATGCATACACTAAAATAAATATATTTGTCTTCATTTTGCACCTTATGCTTCAATTTCCAATAAACTATCAACATTTTCTATATGTATCAGCCAAGTTTTTAGTCTTTTCAAAAAGATGTTTTTATTTATAGTAATTTTTATATGATCAGGCATTTTATTATAAAGCCTGGGTGCCACAAAATTAAAAGTTTTAGTGAAAAAAGTGAAGTTTGGCTTTGGTACATAGACTTCATTATATTTTCTCAACCTTTTTTTAAATAAGATTTGATTATTATTGTAGTTATTACTACTTCTGCTATAAAACAGTTTAATAACATTATATATAAACAAGTTCTTCAATGGGAGTAGTTTTAATTGCAAAAATAAAGGACGAGATGGACTTCTTGAAGACTTTTTTAAAATTAATCTTATAAAATGTTTTTGCTGTATATATATTGGATCAACTTTTGAACTATAAGTGCCACACCAAAAAGATATTCCATATTCTATTCTGCTTTGAACTAATGAAAAATACAGCATTCTTAAAATTTGTTCATTGCAGAAATCTCTAAGAAAATAAAAATACCTTATTGTATTGTTCAATTTACCTTTTAGTACCGAGATGTGTCTTTTAAAACTAACTTCTTCATCTAATATTACCCCTAAATATTTTACATGGCTTGCATTTCCTATTTCATTGCAAAAATCAGTACATTGTTGCCCCTCAATACAAAGACAACTAACGCACTTAGTTAAAAAAATTCTTATTAAAAATATGTTTTAATAAGAATTGGAATATTAAAACATATTTTTCTCCTCAAACTAAAATTTATATATTTTGTTTTTTCAAAGCTTAAACTCATGTTGTTTTCAGCAAACCACCACTGAATAGTTAAGAGGTGTTTGTTCATTGATTGCTGTAGCATTTGTAAATCTTTATTAACGTAGCATAGAGCCATATCATCGGCAAAAGAAGTTAATATTCCATCAAATTTACCATTACAAAAATCATTTATATATATTAAAAATAAAATGCTCCTAAAACAGAGCCCTGAGGCACTCCTTGACGAATCACCCCGAAATTACTAAAGCATAATCCCACTTTTACACATTGTTTTCTATTCAAGAGATAGCTCCGAAACCAATTAAATGGCACACATCGAATTCCAATTTTGTATAGTTTGTTGAGCAAAATTTCATGATTTACAGTATCGAAAGCTTTTCTTATGTCTAGAAACAAACCAGTAACAAATTTTCCACAGTTCAAGGCATCGTAAACTTCTGTCATATAATGTTCTAAGGCATTCTCTGTACTTAGTTCTGCTAAATAACCAAATTGATTTTTACTAAAAAAAATTTGTAAGGTTTAGAAAATTAATCAATTTTTTTTCATTATTTTTTCAAATATTTTAGAAAAAGTAGACAACAGCGAAATCGGGCGAAAATTACTGCAATCATACTTAACACCACTCTTAAATATAGGTATAACCACAGCATCCTTAAGTCTACATGGAAAAATACCAGTCTCAAAACTTAAGTTAACTAAGTGCAGCAAAATTTGGATTATACTGGGATATACCTCTTTTAGAAGCCATGAATGTATTCCATCTATCCCTGGGGCAGTTCCATTGCCCAGAGATTTAATAACATTTTCAAGCTCGTCCTGTCCCACAGGCTCAATAAACATGGAATTTATTTGACTATTAAATTCAAAAGTGTGTTTATAAATCAAGTTTTCAAAATTTAGAGGTTTAGCTTTATTTAAATTTAGGCTCTCAGTGATATTTAAAAAATAATTATTAAATTGTTCAGCAACCTTTTTAGGATCATCAATAATTTCATCATTAATTTTCAAAGAAAAAGAAACATTTTTCAGCTGATTTTGTCCAGTAAGTTCGTTAATTACACTCCAGACTTTCTTAGTATTCTTACTACAATTTTTAAATTTGTTCTGATAGTAGGCGTTTTTTAATTCGCGAATTTCATTTTGTAAATTGTTTCTGTATCTTAAGTAGTATAGTTTTAGATTTTCATTCTGTGGATGTTTTTTAACTTAAAGAGTTTGTTTCTGACTCTAATTTTCATACAAATGTAATTGTTTATCCACGGTTTTATCTTTTTAAAGTTATTTTTTAATCTAATTTCAGTTTTGCTTACATTAATACAATCCAACAATCTATCATGAAAAAGATCGAAAGCTAGCGATGCATTCCGTTCAGAATAAACTACAGTCCAGTCAACGTTATCGAGCAGGCTGCGGAGTAGCTCAAAGTTCACGCGATAAGCAGGCTGTGACTCTGAGGCCTCATCCTCCTCATCTCTGACACACACACGCATGTTTATTTGACAATGGTCAGTGATGTCGGTTATCTCTACATTCGCCTCCACATTGATCACGTCCCAGTTTAAAACTTTGACATACGCGTGGTCAATAAATGTTTGTGATTGTTCCGTGATCCGTGTTGGTTCATCTATTAAACATTGAAAACCATTCATTGCCATTATCAGCTTATAATTATCTACTACATTTGATGTTTCAAATAAATTAATGTTTATATCCCCAACAAAAATTATATTTCTACAATTCTTAAGATTGTCATTTCCATCAAAATATGTTCGCAATTCGTCAACAAAAATCTGCTTTGAAAATGAATGTGTTCTATAAATAGAAAAAATACAGAAACATTGATTATTTAGATTTAAAACAGTTTTCAAAACATCTGCAGAAATCATTTCAACAACAGACATTTCTATTACTTTTAATTTTTTACTGATATATATTGCAACACCAGCTGATCTACTTTCATTGTTATATTTTGCAGTTAAAAAATAATTATCTATCTCATAAAAACTAACTTCATTATCATTAATCCAAATTTCAGAAAGTATTAAAATGTCAGGAAATTCATTTTTCGATGTTAGTTCAACTAGAAGAGAATCAAAATTCTGTCTTAAACTTCTAATATTCTGATAAACTATTCTAAATTCCTTTAAATATTCAAGAGCACTCATTTCCAGCATATACTTAAAATAACGAAAGAGACATCTAACAAAGAAATCATTGTAGCAGTCAAAAATACATAATTTATCACTATAAAAAAATGGGTAAAATAAATTATTTACTATTAACATATTACATATTATTTCATAGCTGCATAAATAATATTTACACATTTTATGAAAATTAAATTGCAATTAATTGCAATTACAATAATGCAATTACATCTGCATACTTTGCTAATAAAAAAGAAAAAGGCATGTTTTAAAATAATAATTTTGGTAACAAAAATAAACTAAAGGAGATATTACCTTAACTATCAACAAAACACTTACAGTTTACTAAGGTCAGCCTGGTTTGTTACATGAATCACGGGAGCCCCGTCTTCTTTCCGAAGGAAGATCTTGCCATTTCTCACCCACAGGTACTTAAAGTGCTTCGTCTTCTTCACCTCCCTAGCGAGTGAGTAGAGCCGCCTTCTCGAAGCTGACAAGGACTCATTCACATAGACCGGCTGGTCCATGGGTAGGCCCATGTGTCTGGTGGAGAGGTTGCTCTTCACTCGACGCTTCCGCAGCAGTTCCTCTTTGTCTAGGCGACGGACAAAACGTACTATGATGCCTGGTGGCTGGTTGTTCGTCCTAGGCTTCTTTCCAAGTCTTTCACACTCTGCAAAAATTTTACATCTGGTAGACCTTTCAATGAATTTGATAATTTATTATAAAGTCGTATACCCATATAAATTGGACTCTTTTCAAACAAAGTTAATTTATGTGCAGGAAAATTGAGTACATTTTTGCTACGAGTAGTGTAAGTGTGCTCAGTATTAAATTGTTTGTAATATAGTAGATTCTTGTGGACTGATTTTAAAATTTCAAATATATACAGGCAAGGCAGAGTTAGGATGGTAAGATTTTTAAAAAGTGGGCGGCAGTTTGTCCTGTAATCAGTTTCTAATATTATTCTTATTAGACATTTTTGGGCAACGAAAGCTTTGTTAAAATCTGTGGAAGATCCCCATACTACAATTCCATATTTGAGGATAGACTGTATATAAGCGTAGTACACTACTTTGCAGGTTTCAATCGAAATTGAGTTATATAGAGTTTTAAAAGCAAATCTAAAAGAACTTAGTTTATTTACCAAATAATTTATATGCGCTTTCCAGTTTAAATTTTTATCAATGTAAACTCCTAAGAATTTACATCTGTCAACCATATTAAAATCAGACTGACATAATTCATTACCTGAATTGTTTCTAGGCTTAAAATGCATCACGTTAGTTTTATTTTGATTTAAAGAAAGGCCATTTTTATTAAACCATGGGATCAATTCTTCTAGAGTACGTTTTATTGACCTGTTCATTTCAAGCAGGGAAGTTTTTGTAATAATTACATTTATGTCATCTGCAAAGAGTGTAAAATGTCTTTGAATATCATGTGGCAAATTGTTAATGTAAACAAGAAAAAAAATAGGTCCCAAAATGGAACCCTGGGGTACTCCAAACAATACTTTTTTCCATCTAGATTTGAAAACATTTGAATTTTCTGTTATAACTGTTCTTTGCAGCCGATTTGTCAAATATGATTCTAGGAGCTTTAATGCTTTGCCCTTAATGCCTGTCATGTAAAACTTTTGCAGTAATAGTTTAGGAACAACACAGTCAAACACCTTGGAAAGATCACCAAACAAACCAGCTGTTGATATTGAACTATCCAAGGCTTTTGCAACTTTATCCACAAAAGAAGCCAAAGCCGATTCTGTGCTCCTGTTTTTCCTAAATCCAAATTGAGCATCAGATATAAGATGATTAGATTCTAAAAAATTAATTATTCTATTATTTATTGCCCTCTCAAAAATCTTTGATACACTACTCAATAGTGCTATTGGTCGATAATTAAAGATATCTGTTGCAGAGCCTTTCTTCAGAATAGGTTTTATTTCAGTTAATTTCAATTTTTGAGGGAACGTGGCTGTAGAGAAAGACTGATTTAAAATAAATGTCAAAATGGGACTTATGATTTTCATTGATAACTTCAAAAGGGATACAGGTATTTCATCCCATCCACTTGACTTAGTGTTATTTAAATTTAGAATTGTTTTTTGAACCTCGTTAACAGTGACAGGGTCAAATATGTTTAATATTGGGGCATTATCATTTTCTTGGTGATTTTGTATGCACTCTGCTTTGGGCATTTGTAATGTATAAACAATATTTATGTAGTGTGTATTAAAGATTTCTGCTAGGTTTTCTGGTTTACTTATTTTATCCCCATCTACATCTAATACTATTTTGTCTGAAAGCTTAGGGACAATACCAATCTCCTTTTTTACTACTGCCCAAGTGGCCCTGGATTTATTTTTAGAACTGCATATAAATTTGTCATTTGCCATTTTCTTTGCCTTATTTACTACATTTTTAAAAATATGTTTATAATTTCTTACATATGTAAGAAAATTTGTATTGCTACTTGTCTTAGCTACTTTATGTAATTCTCTTTTTTTGTAGCAGATATTTTGATCCCTTCAGTTATCCAGTTTAATTTTTTACCTTCCTTAGTTTTAAGAGTTCTAACTGGAAACACATCGTTCATACATGATATAAACGTATTAAGAAATTTGTCATAATTTACATCAACAGAACTTTCATTACGTAGTGTCGTGTCAGTAATTAGTGAATATGGCGGGCGTGTCCAATTGTGTTAAAAAGAAGAAATGCATACCTTTAAGTATTGATTTCAAGAGGAAGGTTATTGCTGCGGTTGAAAATAACCCCACAAAAAAGAAAATTGAGATAGCTAAAGAATTTAATATTCAAGCAAGCACTTTAGCTACAATTTTAAAAAACAAGGATAAGTATTGCGGAAGTGGACTTTCTTCAAAGTGTAAACGGGTGAAAAATGGAGAGTTTGCGGATGTTGATGAATGTAATATTATTTCAGTCTGATTTGAATATTAATTTTAATTGTGTTTTGACATTTTCATTGATATCGTGACCTTGACAGCGCCTAATTGGTTGTATTAATTTAACCCTGTTAATATTTTTTATATTTAGTAGAAGTTCATTTTGTTGTACCCCATTCTAGGATCTAGGTTAAAATGTAGATAATTATTAAAGTAGATAAGTTATTAGTTTAAGAACGTAGTTGTATAACATATTTGTGTAGATATAATTTAGTTTTTAGCACTTGAAAAAGGTTTGGGTTTTACCAAATCGAAACGTCGTGATTGTTATTTTTCACGTAATGATGGCAAATGTCCAACTACCTTTGTCTCCCTCATCTGATACTCCATCATTAACAAATTTCAAAAACAAAGAACTTTCATACCTAAAGTCTTGCAATTGTAAACTTAATTGATTTATAAAACTCTCTTTCTTTACCTCATCATAGATTCTAGCCCTAAACTTTCCTTTGCCCAAACTACAACTTTGTGGAAGCGAGATAAACAAGGCATTATGATCTGACAAAGACAAGTCCGTGTTCAGTATAGTGCTATCTCCATAGTTAGCACTTACCAATATATTATCTATACAACTTGCCGAGGTGGATGTAACTCTTGTGAGATCACAGTTTGTAAGAGTAAAACCAAATTGTGTAACAATAGTTTGAAAATTATAAGAATGATAATCATGTTTTATAATATCAATATTAAAATCACATGCAATAATAATTTTTTTTTTCAGTTTCCAACTTTAGCATTAGAGATTTAAATTTTTTTAAGAATAATCTTGTGTTTTTGTATCCTGGTATTCTGTATATAGATATGACTATACAGTTCAATGATTTTATCTCAATGTATGAGCCTTCAAAAATGACTTCTTCATTAAAAGCTGATAAGTCTTGCCTGCATATAGCTTTTAAACTTGACTGAATCAAAATACATGATTTGTGGTAGTTATATAATTACATATTTAAAACAAAATGTTTATCGCAAGATAAAGCAGAGATTGGAAACAATGATCTTTTATAAAAGTAAACAAAAACTAAACAAAATAAAAATAAACTAAGATCGTAGTTTCTGCCTTTCAAAATAATGTTGTATGGATGCATTTAAATTAAATTGCATTGGATTTCTATTGTTCAGTTCTTCCATTAATATTACTCACTACCATGTCAACTTAATCATAAGTCAAATAAGATCCTTATCTAGGATTTATCTTCTGAAAGAAGGAGTTATGGCGTAAACAAAATATACTGTACAATATTGGGACATTATTCGGTTAAAAATATACTTAGTACAGTAACTAAAACAGTAAGAAACCAAGTAATCAGTAGAACGATGAATCAATGAAGTCTTGTAGACAAAGACAGATGTAGACTGCGCTCAATTATATCCTAGTAGACCATTTATTAGAACCCCTTCCCCCAAAGGTAAACCCTACTTAATTTAAATAATGGCTGATGGTTTAACCTTTTACTACTCTTCTGTTCTGTATTCTGTATAGAGTACAGAACACGTACAGTGGTATTGTCTCACCCGCTCACACATACACAAAAGTGGTATTGACCCACCCACCTACCCATACATATATAGTGGTATTGACCCACCCGCCCACCCATACACATACAGTGGTAATGACCCACCGTACACATACAGACATAGTTATACTCACTGAACACGGTTTAAAGTCCTTAACACTCAACAATGTTTGCGTGATCAACTATGTTTTGATTGCCGCTTTTTGAAGAGAAAACTATCTCAAAGGGGGTATAGCCATATTCAAGCAAGTCAATCTCGCTAATGAAGTTGAAAGTGCTGTAAGGGACTAATGGTTTGTGTTTGGTGTGCTTGAATAATTTAATTTAATTGGAGAATTTTATAGATGCAGTGAGTACAAAAATGTTTTAAACTGTAGGGTTGTAATATATTCTTTGAATTAAATAGATAAATTTGTCATATTAATAAGAAGAAATAAACTATTCAAGAAATTCCAATACTCACTGAATGTCTCTATGAAAAGCACATGTTTTTTAACACAATTAATATAATAAGATTGAATTATAAATTGGTGCAAAAATCAATTATGAAAGCAAATAGTAACAAATTTTAAACTTGATGGACATTATTCCATAATTTTAACAATTAACAGACACAGCACAGTGAAATTCAATAACTAATGATTGAACAGTCAGTTTGACCAGTACAGTAGTTTCCTGTTGAGGATTGCAGAAACTCAGCATCAACAGTACTGTATTCAACAGCTGTTATTGTTTGAACAAGTGTGATCAGCTGATTTGAGGACAGTAATATAAAACTGTTGTCATTGCAAATGAATTACTCTGTAATGCTTGTCTTGAACATTAAAATAGATAATATTCAATGGCTAAAATATTCTACTGTTTGTTATATTATGTAAATAAAATATTGTCACAAAATTAAAGAACAAATAATAAAAATATTAATTTTATGAATGATCACAGAAATAAATTACATCATACTAATTAATCTGGTTATCTACAATAAATATGGATCCATATAAACAATATAAATTTAAAGTTGGACAAAAAGTATTTGCAAAAGTACGTGGACACACTCCCTGGCCAGCTGCTATTGACAGTCATGACTTAAACTCTAATTTAAATAAATACTTTGTCACTTTCTATGGTACCAGAGAAACAGCTCTTGTTAAGGAAGTTAACATTTGCTCATTTTCAGAAAATAAAAACGGTTTTTCAAATCAAAAAAACAAACAGTTTTTATTAGCCATAAAAGAAGCAGAAAAACAAAACACAATAAAAATTAACAGCTCTTTGAACTTGTCAAAATCCTACAGACTTGATGATCTATCGGACAGCCCTTCAGCGACTAGCAGTCCATTATTGGGAAAAGTAGATTCTCATGAAAGTATCAGCACATCAACAGACAGGAGCAGTACATTGGAAGTTCGAGAAAAGGATGTTCCGCTAACGAGTCTGAATATTTCTAAGAGTGGATTGATAAATATTGAAAAAACTATCGAAG
This sequence comes from Stictocephala bisonia, assembly GCA_035578905.1. NCBI lineage: Eukaryota > Metazoa > Arthropoda > Insecta > Hemiptera > Membracidae > Stictocephala > Stictocephala bisonia. The sequence goes on along the minus strand of JAQJVL010003566.1, from coordinate 35,206 downwards.
ACAATAAACTCCTTGGAAAAAATAATATATGTTTATCAATTTTAAATAATGAATGGCTGTCTGATGAACCAATAAATTGGTACTTTGATTTATTGCTATCAAGTTATTGTGAATAAAGACATGTACCTGGTAAACCCAATTATAGCACAGGCATTTAAATGTCTCTTGGACATTGACCATTTATTTGGTAACGATATACTGCACAAAAATAATATTCTAATCCCTGTTAATGATTCTGAAGCGGTGGACACTCCTGGAGGAACGGGCTCTCACTGGAGCTTACTGCTATTTGACAAACCTAAAGAAAAGTTTTTTCACTTTGATTCTAGTGGAAAATATAACCTCAGCCATGCAAAGAAAATATCTCATAAATTAATAAAAAAAATTAAAGAATAAGGAAGAAGTCAATGTTGAAGTTGTCCGAGTCCCGCAACAAGTAAACAGTTATGATTGTGGGGTATACATGTTGATTTTTGTAGATATTATTGTACAAAATATTCTGCAGGGAAATGTATCTGAGAACTGGGGGGACCTGATTCCAAATATAACAGAAAGTGATGTAATAACAAAACGAGCTCAACTTGCTATGACTTTCTGCAATAAACACACGAGTTTAAACCCTAAAACAGTCATATCAATGATGAAAAAACCCTCTAATTATGAGGCTGAAGAAACAAACACATTAAAATGCCATGGAAATAATGGAAAAGCAAACCAAGAAACAAAAATACAGACTAAAGAAAATGGTACAAACACTGTAGCTCATGAAAGCTCTGTTAACAGCGAACACTGGACAGAAGCTATGAATAAAAAGAAAACCAAATATCTGGATAAAAGAAGTCAAAAGCAGGGGCAAAAAACTAATGAATTCATCATTCCGACCATCAATAGTTATTGTGTGCTCCATAACGACAAAGAATTCACACAGGAAGGGAAGCAAGATGAATCAATAATATGCTGTAAATCAACAAAAAGTAGTTTTAAAAAGGGTAAAAATTGTTTTAACAATAACAAACGATCTGCTAATAAAAATAAAAATGCAAACCATGTTTCCAAGAGCATGAAAACCAAATCTCCACAAATTAATGTAATATTGTGCTCAGATAGCCAAGGGAGAGGTGTCTGGGAAAAAGTGGCCAGAGCAAGCAAAAACAAGTTGAATGTATTTGGCTGCGTTAAGGCGAATGCTGGACTTACGCAAGTAGTGGAATCCGCAAATATAGAGAAATTAAACCCACTCATCATAATGGGTGGAACGGTTGATAGCTTTAAAAATGATGATTTTAGGGAGATATATAAAAACCTTGAAAACAAATTAAATGATATAAGTAAAGAACGCCCACTTTTTATTACTACTATACCTCCTAGATTTGACAGACCCCCTCAAGATCACATCCACCAAAGAATGGATCTCTTGAATAATTATATCATGGAAATAGCAGTAAGAAGTGACAATGTCTATTATATAAATGCAAACTGTTTAAAAATAATCCTCTTTACCCTGCATGGTTTGCATTTGAATAGTAGAGGCAAAATGAAACTGGCACACTTAATTGTTAATGCAATAACATGGAAATTCAGCAACTCAAGTTCAACAAGTAACAATAAGATTGTGTCAGTTAATAGTATTCAACCTGGTGAACATACAGTACATGTGAATGGAGATCACATGGAGGGCCCAATATCTGTATTTCATTCTAACATAGAAGAAGCTATGCATAAGTATGGGAGTGGTCGGAATGTTGCGTTCGCTCACTGTATATCAGAAGACAGACGGATGAGTGCCGGTGTCGCTGTCAGCTTCAGGAATAGATTTGGGAGACCTTCATCAAAGGAATTTCTGAACAGGTACCTAACAGTGCAAAATCAGGGTGGAGCAACAATATTCGGACTTGTAACAAAGTCTAAATACTTTGAAAAACCCAAAATTGAAGACTATAACAAGGCCTTTGATGAATTATATCGAACAACCAAAGACAGGAAAATTAATACGTTAATCTGCTCGCCAATGGGTTGTGTACGTGACCAGATACCCATTGATCACTTTGCTGCTAAAATTGTTGAATTTCAGAATAAAACAGGAATTGTGATTAAGGTAATACTGAGTGACAAGCAGAATAGTACAAGAAAAAGAGCAGGTCTGTCACACCAAGAATTTATCACTAAGTTGACTCATGCCATAAACCAAGCCCAAGTACAAACGAGTGCGCCTCTACAAACATTCATCATTGATGATGTTGGATACCAACCTACCGAGCCAAGTACAGGACACAACAACAATGATGACGTTATCTCAGTCGACATCACAGGCAGGGAATCACCATCTATAAAAACCAACCCCTTGGCTGCCGGAAACAAGAATAATTGTGTTAGTGATGACGTGGTCAATAATGTGTCATGTGAACTCCAAGAGAATGAAATTGAAACAGAAGTCTCCAATGGAAGTGACAGCAATGCATCTTTTTTAGAGTTAAGTCTTTAAACAAAAATGTCAAATTAAATTGCTCTTTAAAAGTATTTTTTCAAAATATGCAAGGCTTAGAAAATAAGGTTGATCAACTTGAAATACTTAATTGCCAGGTAGAACCACATATATTAGCTATTGCTGAGCATCACCAAAATAAAGATGGCCTTAAAACTATTAACATAAAAAACTATATTTTAGTAGCAAATTACTGTAGAAGTGGAATGGAAAAAGGCGGCACTGCTATATATGTCAAAAGAGATATTGTTAGTTTTCTAAATGTTAAAAAACTAAAATGGTTAGGTAAATTTAATATCGAGGGAGTTTGTGAGTTTTGTGGGATAACAATTAATGTAAATAATAATGTTACAACCTTGTTAGCTGTTTACCGCCCACCAAATTCAGATGTATCAATATTTTTCTCTAATTTTATTTCAATTGTACAAAAAATATCAAAAAAGCCTAATATACTTGTAGTGGGTGATTATAATATACATTTTATAGAAAAAAATCAATACTGTTTCAAAGCAGTTTTTGACATTATTAACAGTTTTAATTTAAAAATATTGGTAGATACACCAACACGAATTACAGAAACCACTAGTAGTTGTATTGACAATGCTCTAACAGATTGTAATGGATGTAAAGCAGAAGTAGTCATTACATCTATCTCTGATCATGATGGAATTATATTAGAATTAAAACAAGTAGGTGAATTAAAACTAAACAACCATATTAAGCGAAGGAAACTAACTAAACAGTCAGTAAATAACTTAAAAACAAATCTATATATCCAAAATTGGGAGGAAGTGTTTCATGCAAGCCATATAGAACATAAGTATAAGAAATTTAAGGAAATTTTTACTCGTAGTTTTGATTTAACCTGCCCTGAAAAACTAATTGACATTAATAAATCAAATGACAAAAATAATAAATGGTATACCTATTCTCTCTTGAGGGAAAAGGAGAACTTGCACACTGTTTATGATCAATTTAAAATGCTTTCAGATCCTCAGTTGTGGGCTAAATATAAGATATTAAAAAAACAATATGAGAAAAACATAAGAAAACAAAAAGATAAGAAAACAAAAAGATAAGTACATTGGCGAAAAATTAAAACTAGTAAACTTTAACCCTAAAGATGTGTGGAAAGTAATAAATAATGAAAAAAAGCCACCTATTTTAAATAAAAACATTACACTGATAGATGGAACACATACCATAAGAGATCCAAAAATAGTTGCACATTATTTTAATGATTATTGAAGTTATACTTCTTTGCACCCGTTAGACACTTTGGGATGGGATGTTGGTCGAGAAACCGCGTCACGCTGAAAAGTAAGAACAAATTTTTAAGAACTATCGATTAATCGATTGTTAATCGAAGAAATTTAATCGAAGAAATTACTGATAATGATAATATAGGTGTATAATATAATAATGAAGTCACGTATAATATATTGAAGATAAATATATTGAATAATATTGAAAAATGTCTTATATTTCATTTATATATCCTGTCTGTTTGTGTGCGTGAGTGGGTGTATGAGAATGGCCAAAGAAGTATAACTTCCACCGTGTGGTCCGACGCACACCCAATTTGTTTTTTTTACTAGTGTGACTGGTTCTTCAGACAAGATATCGTGCAATCAAGAACTCAGACAACCTGAACATTCTATAAATAGTTACACTGAAAAATTGTTTTATTTCAATGAACTAGCTGTTCAGGACACAATTAAAATAATTAAAGATTTAAAATGTAAAAGGTCTTCTGGTTATGATGGAATACCTACATCTGTTGTAAAAGATTGTGTTGAGCAGATTGCTGTCCCAATAACACACTTAATTAACTCCTCATTCAATGAAGCTACTTTCCCTCACCTTCTTAAGATATCTAAAATTATACCAATTCATAAATCAGGCAATGTCCAGAAGACAGAAAACTATAGGCCAATATCACATTTACCAAGCTTTTCAAAGATATTTGAACGAGCAGTACATAATCAGTTGGTAAGTTATTTGGAAAAATATAATAAACTAAATCCTTCACAGTTTGGTTTTCGTCCAAAGAAATCTACTAAACAGCCTCTCACAACATTTCTCGAATCAGTTTTAGATAATCTGGAATCAAAAAAGATAGTATCAGACTGCTTCATAGACCTAAGTAAGGCATTTGACATGGTTCGACCAAAGTTACTGATTGAAAAATTATCAAACATAGGTATCCAAGGGCATTGTCTAAGGTGGATCCAAAGTTACCTAGAAAATCGTCAGCAATATGTTCATATCTCTGAATATAATAATGGAAGGACAGAAACATTTCAACCACATTAACTCAAACAAAAGCAGGTGTACCACAGGGTTCTATCCTCGGTCCTTTATTATACATAATTTACGTTAATGAAATAATTGAAACAGTCCCTAAAGAAAATATAATTTCCTTTGCTGATGATACTTCAATTTTCAAAGCTAGTACAAATCATGAAAATCTAGAGATTGAAACATTTATTACCGTGAATGAGATATCTAGCTATTTCGCAAATCTAGGATTAAAAATAAATCCGAATAAAACTAATTTTATTAATATAAACTTATAAAAAAAAAAAAAACAAATAAAAGACCTCTTTTTAACATATTATTAGATGAAAAGGAGCTAACTCAAGCTGAAAATGTTAAATTCCTTGGAGTGACTGTTGACAGCAACCTAAGTTGGAATGAACACGTTAATCAACTTTCTTTGAAATTGGCATCCGGTCTTCATATAATAAGAAAAGTTTCAAAATTAAAATGTAAACCTATTTCAATCAGTTGTTATTATGCTTTCATATATTCCCATATAAGTTACTCAATAATTCTTTGGGGTTCATCATCTTTGCAAAACTTAAATAGAATCTTCATACTACAGAAAAGATCAATTAGATATATAGATAACCTGAATTCACTTGATTCATGCAGGGACTCTTTTGTCAACAATAACATTCTTACAGTACCATCAATTTACATATTGGAATGCATAATGTACTGCATATCTAATAATCAGCTTAAAACAGTAAAGAACCATTCACACAATACAAGGAAAATAAACTTTGCTGCATCACATAGACTAAAGATATATGAGTCCAAACCTTCATACATAGGTAATAAGTTCTACAGTAAATTACCTTCTCAATTGAAGGTAGAAGTTGATAAAAAATGCTTTAAAAATAAACTGAGGAACTGGCTTGTACATAAATGCTTTTATAAATTGGAAGAACTACTTGAGCCCGGTCAAAAATAAAATGGTTGTTTTGTTTCTTGGGAGCTATTTTCTATCTTTATATCTTTTTAAATGTTAAATTTGTCATGAATTATTCGAATTATATAGTAGTGTAGTCTAGTTTAGATTTAAGATTGATATAACCACATATACTAAATGACAACTTTTATACCCTTTGAGTAGGGTTTTTGTAAAGGCTGATGTAAATAAATAAATAAAAGTATCCTCTCAGAAAAGCACAGTATCGAGCTAGTATGTGAAATAGCAGGTATACAACTATTTTTAAACAAAAAGGAAACCTTGTATGTGCTTGGTGTTTACAGACCTCCATCTGCCCCACTTGAGGATGCTCTTGTGCAGATGGCTCAAGCACTGGAAGAAATTCCAAACAACAACAACGGACTTTGCATTTTGGGAGATCTAAATGTCAATAGCCTGACACAATCAAGAGAAAAGACTGCAGTAAATGATATGCTTGCTACTTTCAACATCACAAGGATCCCTTTGCCTCCAACCAGAATAACCACAACCACTGCTACATCAATAGACGTGGTATGCACCGATCTGAACCTAGACAAAGTTACCGTTAACGTTCTCCATACCTCGCTTTCAGACCATACAGGACAGCTCTGCAAACTACAAATAGACTGCGAAGTAAAAAATCCTATTTACAGGACTAGAAGGCATTTTAACTTTGACAATCTCTCAAACCTATCAAACCTCCTTGCCTTAAACTCCTGGGAAAGAGTAGAGTTAGCACCAACAGTGGAAGAGGCGTACTCAATCTTCATTGGTACAATTATAACAGCACTAGACATCACATGCCCTTTAAAAAAATCAAGAAATAACAGAAGAAAGCAGAGGCTATACAACACTGAAGTAGATAAACTACGAGCAGACTTCATAAGAGCTAAAGAAAAATATATACTTAGCAAAAAGGAAGAAGACAAAAATATATCCTCTCAAAAGAAGAAAGAATATGATATGAAGCTGCGAGAACTCAGAAAAACAAAGTGTGAACAAAGTATAGCTGAGGCAAGTAACAAAAGTAAGGCGGTATGGGAGATTGTCAACAGTGAAAGAAAATCAAAGAAAAAGGACTCAGAAAAAGTCTGGCCATTAAATGTCAATGGTAATACAGTCCAAGACCTGAAAGAAATCGCTGACCACTTCAATAGATTCTTTGTGACTACAGCAGAGGATACTCTGATCAACAACAATTCTTCTAGAACTTAAGTGATCGAGGAGCCAAGAGATCATTATGAAACAGCACTCAATGAATTTCAGTTGGTGACATCAGAGTAGGTACTGAAAATTATTTCTTCTATGAAATCTTAGACATCGGCGGGGGTTGATGGAATAAATTCCAAAATATTGAAGTTTTGCAGAAATTAAGTCTGTATACCAATTGCCTGATTGTTAATAAATCTCTAACTCAGGGTAGTTTTCCCGAAAACCTAAAAACCTCCAAAATTTTCCCCCTGCACAAACAAGGCAATAAAAAGGAAGTGCAGAACTTTAGGCCTATCTCTTTTATACCTACAGTGTCAAAAGTCATTGAAAAGGTCATATTGACACGTCTCACACAGCATTTGGAAATTAATCATAATCTTCCAGAGATACAACATGGCTTCATATCTGGAAGATCAACCACTAGTGCCCTCGTTGATCTAATTGAGCACCTTATAGACAACCTCGATGAAGGAAGTACCGTTTGCAGTGTTTTTTTGGATCTTAGCAAAGCCTTCAACTGTTTTGACCACAGTTGAAAGTATCCTCTCAGAAAAGGAGAGATACTTTCAACTGTATCTCTCCTTTTGTCAATTGTACCACAAAAAATATTACTGTCAAAACTTAGCTCTATAGGCATCAAAGGTCAGCACTAAAATGGTTTGAAAGCTACTTGCAGGGAAGAAAAAGCCTAGTGGAGATCAAACAAGTTTCTGAAGGATGTATAAAAGTTGAAAAATCTGAGCCGATGGAGATTAAGCGAGGCGTCCCTCAGGGATCTGTCTTGGGGCCTGTACTGTTTGTGCTATTCATTGGAGACCTTCAAGAGCACCTGTGAGAAGGCTGTTATCCAGTATCATATGCGGATGATACTGTCCTTGTGACAAACAACAAATCAGTGCAGGCATTGGAAATTGACACCTACACATCAATAACGAGAGCGCAGCAATATTGCTTGAACAATGATCTGGTCTTTAATGCATTCAAAACCAAATGCATCTTATTGGGCAGGTATAAAGATTATGTCTCTATGCCGCTCAACCTAGAACAAGTATTCTTTACGAAACATTTGGGTGTCATAATTGACAATCGTCTCTTATGGAATCAACATGTAGACATATTTTGTTCAGAACTCAGCACAGCTCTTTTTGTTTTGAAAAGAGTTAAACTCATTAGCACTCCAGAAGCTACCAGAATTGCTTACTTTGCTTTATTTGAGACACATGTTCGCTATGGAATAGTGCTTTGGGGAGGTTCTTCTGTCACCAACCTCCAGCGAGTACTAGTGATGCAAAAGCGTGCAGTGCGAATCATGGCTGAGTTAAATCCTCAAGACAGTTGTAGAGAGGCTTTCAAGGACTTGGGTATACTCACAGTGATGTCATTTTACATTACTGAGGTAATACTACTGGCCACCAGAGGAAATCTTATAAGGAACTGTGATATCCATGAACGTCAATCAAGACATGGCAATAACTTCAATCTGCCAGTCCACAGATCAGCTCTTTTTGCCAAGAAGCCATCCTATGCAGGTGCCAGGCTGTACAATATGCTACCAAGAGAATTCAAAAATCTCAGCCCTCAAGTTTTGAAGCGGAAAATGTTCAAGTGGCTTGTAGATAAATCTGTATACAGCATAGAAGAATTTATGTCTTATCATCAACGACAGATAGGAATTCTAAGAACCTTTCAACTTTTAATTTTAACAATTTATTGATGCTATCTCTGTTCTTAATGAATATGAAAATAAAGTCTATTGTTTTTTTCTATTTCAAATTCTGTTAATAAATACTATTTTCCGCCTAACTTGTTTTATTTTTTTTATTTTTTTTTTTTTTAAGGAGAGGCCAACCTCCTTCTTTACCTTACTCTGCCCATTCCTCATAGACTATTGATCTGTGCGAGGAACTTAATCGACAGAGTAAGGGGACGAACCAGTACAGTAGAAGATGAATATTACTGATAAATCTTCCGGTCTAGGCCAGATTTGAACCAGCGCTATCTCTAACCCAAGCTCAAAGTCCTGACGCCTTAGACCACTCGGCCACCAGCTCACCAACCTCCTTCTTTAACCTCCTGAGTTGGTGCACTGTCACTTGTCCTTGTTTGGGCCCAGTGATTATGTGAGGGTGGGTTTCGAGATGTAGTTATAAATAGTTGTGTCAGTACATTATTCTCTTTTGCATTAAAAAGTTATTTTGAATTTGTAAAATAACTTTCTAATCTGAAACGGCATAGATTTCTCATTGAATTGTGCGATGCTGGCAAACGATTTACTTTGTAATGAACACAGGTTTGAAGATTCAGATTGGAGCGAGGTGATTACATGGTAATGAAGAATGGCTTTGGTATTGTTGTGCCTATAAAACATCATACATTTTCAAGAAATCATTGGATTACTACACACACACACTCACCTGCCACAGGCCTACTTAAGATTGAACAGTTACGTAAGTAAAATGAATATTAAGTTGGATACAATCTGTTTTCTAATGATGTTTTTTTGTAGACTGAGTTATTACGGAACGAGTTTGAGAGAATGCAGCAAAGATTGCCTATGGACACATTGAGTATGAAGAGGTATGAACTGCCCCCTCCACCAGCTGGCAAAATGACAGACATAGCTGCCTGGAATGAATGTGTGGAAAACTCCTTAGCACAGCTGGAGCATCAAGCCACAAGGTAAAGTATGTTTCATATTCTCGAGCTATTTTTGGTGATTACTTAATCAAAGTTAATACTTATGTTACGTTAAAATGCTTCTTGTCAAGATATATTTTAAAAAATACAAGTTGTACAAAAATGTAAAATGCAAAATAAACCTTAGGAAACAACATGCTGGTGTTATAAATCAAGAAGATGATGTGGTTCAAAATAACAAGCTGTCCAAGAAAAATAACTTAAAACTAAGGCATAGAAATAAAGTGTTTTCTACCATTTTTGTAGGCAAGGTTTATCAAATGCAATTCTACCAAACTTTTAGAAGTCATTAATTTATTTATGTTGCCTCTATTCCCTCACATGGAGGATGATTTTTAGAAGAAAACTAATTTATAAACTTCATTCCAATTAATTGTGGTATCAACTTTATCATTGCAAAGTGATCTATTAAGAAATGCTGTATGTATGATTTGTAATGTTGAAACTCTAATCTTTGAGGAAAATAATGAGAAGCACTTTTGTTTAACTCCTGAAATCAGGTGTACTATTTGTAAGAATAGCTAAGTATCACATCAGAGGGTAATAGTTTCTCATATACGAGTATGCCACTTAACAACCTATTATTGAATGTGGAAATTACATTATTGGTAATTACTCTGGAAACCTTAAAAGGCAGACTTTCCTCGCGGAGGCTCAGCCAGCATTTATCCAACACATACTGAACTAAACTACATATTTATTAAAGGTTAATTACCTGCTATCTGCCAGTGATCCTGAAATCCTGTTGGGTTAGGCGTTTCGACTTTTATGCCATCATCAGAACTTTAAATTAAAAAAAAATAATTCAACAGGATTTCCAGGATTACTGGCAGATTGCAGGTAATTGGTCTTGGTGGTCTTGTCAACAAGACAAAAACAATTATAAACACAAAAATAATTTAAAAAGTTATTCAAGTTTTAAGGATCTGATGATGGCATAAAAGGCGAAACATGTAATTCAACAGAATGTCCAGAATCAGTAGCATAAAATATGAAACACGTAATTCAACAGGATTATAAGGAACACTGGGAGATCACAGGTAATTAACCTTTAGTAAATTTGTCAAAAGTGATTCTGAAAAACAACACAGACAAATTATAAACTACATTTATGTTTTAAGTGGATTAAAACAACAAAAACTAAAGACATTCTTGAAGACAACATATCATTTAGACAATGGGAATAACTTGTCTCTTAAAGAGGACACTTTCCTGTTCAATAATTGTTTTTTAAATCCCTTGAGACTTTATTCAAGATCAACACATGGATAGTATGTTTGTAATTGTTTATATAACAGTTTTTTTTTTTTTTTAAATAAAAAGACTATAACATTTTATTCTTGTGATGATGAAAAAGATTGTTCTGTAGAATTTATCAATACTATCAAAGAGATATGTCATCTTATCAGCTTGGCCGGTCTCTGAAATTAGATTACACACAAGTGACAAGGAAAAAGAGCTAGCTAGCATTTTTCCAATGGCTGCTAGAGCCGTGTCATTTAGATTGTAATCAGTATTTTCTCGAATGTTCTTACGTTACGCCTGAAGGCATTTCCAAACCATTTATGGTTAACCCTTTAAGTACTATGTCTCCTAGCTTTAGGCTATACTGAACAGTGCTAGTTGGTTTTATGCAAAAATGAAGTTTTGATCAATCTTTCATTGTTCCATTATTTGCTTATCTCAAAAAATATTTTTGTATATTTTTTATTTTCGTATAAAAAAGGAGTACCAAAAACGTTTCTATATTGTGTACGAGTACCTATTTTTATGTATGATAATTTTAAAAAAAATTGTTCATTTATAAAAGAAGCTTTAGTAATATTTATACTGCTTTCATTGTTTAGCATTTTTTCAACAATGTTCCGTGACAAGTTTTTGTCCCAAAGTAATGTTTTAACGCCCATGGTAAGAAACAAATATAGTATAAATACAGATAGTATAACTGAAAAATAATATAGTACAATGTTTTAGATTATAAAGTAACAAACTGTTTACATATATAATATCAATGCGTAAACGAACTAACCTATTCCTGTTTTTATATCACTTTTAAAAAATGTACCACGTAGACATGTTTGTCATTTAACTAGCATTTCTCAATATAAATGCAGCATCTACCACGTATGGTTAATGTGCTTCTATCCAATAAAAGGCAACAAATATTGTCATAACCGTTGCTTCATTGGGTGTTACTCCTCATTTGCTTGACGGAGGAATGATGTTTCATTTCACTGCCGAATTACGTTAAACTTTAAGAACACCAGGTTTTCCATTTTTGTAACACTTTCTAAACAGAACATAACTTTGAGAGGCCAAACTAATTGTGTGGGATGAGTGCACATACAGGTTACCATCAACATCGTACATATGTAGATCGGTGGAATGATGTAATGTTGTTTGTGTATTGGTTGAAGGACTGTCAGTGTTGTTGTTTTATGAATGGTAAGAGAGCTGTAAATATTACAAGTACTAGGGTGGCTGGTATAGCCTGATTTGATAATTAAATGTTGATTAATTAAGGAAAAAACAAAAATTTATCTTCAAAGAGTCAGTTTGACTCCCAACATTTCCTCAGAGCATTATTTTCAAAGGTAAATTTCCCCGTGCACTCATGTTTTAATACAATTATATTCTTTAACAGTCATAACCTGGAAATGCATTAATTAAAAATAAAATGTACTTGTTGAAATATACTGCTTAAAAAGTAAAGAAAAATTTTAAAATAAATTGATAACACAACATTAATTTTATACTGTTTAACAATGATTCAGCATATAAATAGTAGAATCATTGTAAAAATGTAATATTGTACTATTTAGTCAAGCAGCTAAAATTAACAAATTTGAAGAAAAAACCGTCAAAGTACAGATGACAAATGTTTATTTTATTCTAGCATTAAGATTTTATTTTATTCATTTAAATATACATCCCAAGGGTATCCTTACCTTGATGTAGCAGTGGGGCTCACGTGCTCTGACAACCTCAAGAGCTATGTCGACGGTAGTGTACTGGTAGTACCTCCTACGCCGGACAGGTCTTCGTGAGGTAGGAGCCAGATTAATCCCTACCCTGGTCCTCCAGGTTGGGGGTTGGACGCTAGGCTAACAACCTGCTCCGTAAAAAGAACTTGTTACGCACCAGCAACAAAATGCCTCAGAAATCGGATGGAAATCATTTGGAAATGGACGACTATCCCACAAGGATTTGAGATTCGGTACATGGAGCATTAAAACACTGGTAATACCAGGAGCATGTGACATCTTATCAGAAGAACTGAATAAGTACAAAATGGATGTAATTGCTTTATAAAAGTTCGATGGCCTCTAGCTGGAAAAGTTAATACAAAGCATTATACCTTATATTACTGTGGCTGTGACGACCAAAGATTTTTATGGGAGAGTAGATTTTGCCGTGAGCAAAAAACTTACAAATTCTGTGATATTTTTTGGGGCTGTGAACGAAAGAATATGCAATATTAGGTTAAAATGAAAATTCAAAAACATATCAATTATTTGTCTTTATGACCCTACAACAGATGCAGATGAAGAAGATTAGGATGTATTATACAAATGCTAGAAGAACAAATAAATAAGATACCAGGATATGATATGAAAATTATCCTAGGTGATGCAAATGCAAAGGTGGGAAAAGAAGCATTATGGAAATCCGTGGCAGGATGTCAAAGTTTACATAATGTTTCTAATGATATTGGAACTAGACTAGGAAGCCTAGCATGAGCACGAATCTCTTTATACTAAGTACACTTACCAAACAATCATGGATATCACCTGACGGAATAACAAAAAACCAAATTGATCATGTACTAGTAGATAGGAGAAACCTAAGTAGTATTACAAATGTACGGAGTATCAGGAGAGCAGATTGTGGATCTGACTACTACCTTGTTTTGATTGGACTAACAGAGAAAATTTGCATCGTTAAAGGAAGGAAAGATAATCAGAGCAAGCCTATAACAGTAGCAAAACCACAGAGCAAAGAATATCTAGAGCGGACACCCCAGCCTTAACAGTAGTAAGTCAGTGAAGCACATTTTCCGCCATATTGTGGGGTGCTAGTGACTAAACCAAGGCCTCGGGCGCTCTCGTTTTTAATTCTCACCGCTTCACTAAAACTGCGTTTTAAATAAGAAGACGTTGGCCTAATACGTTCAAATTTGTATATAAGGTAAAGAAAGAGTTATTACAGCTTATAAAAGTGTTTTTATAATTTTTCAATGACTAAGTTTTTTGTAAATTAGGTTTAATTGAAATTATTTTTTAATCCGAGGAAGTCTTGACATAAAAAAAGTACATTGCGAGGAAGTTTTTCATTTATTGGTCAGAGACTTTTTGTCAGCGGGAAAGTTGTAGATGAATAAACAAATTTCAATTTTATTAAAACCTTTTTTTTTTATTAAATGTTTTGTTTCGCCAGAAATCGAGGTATAGTAAAGCGACAAAACTGTCTTTCGCGCAACCCGCTGCCGTGCCGTGCCGCGCCCGACCATAGCTGTGTAGTGTTTTTGTTTCTAAACAGCAGCTTTTCCAATTCTACAATTCTTGTATACCTATTAGAAATTTAGTTAATGTAATTCAAATATTTTGTCAATGGATAAATTAAATAATGTTATGGAATTATTAGTAATTATTCTAAAATTGTTTTAATTTATTCTTTAATGTTTTATTGAAAATTGAAAAATGTAACAATTTCTTAGCTTGTAAGCAAAAAACACTGCAAATTATTAGAGTTGTAAAGTTTGGCCTCAAATATGGTTACAATATGAATTATTTGCCAATAAAATGCAAATTTATATATATTAACATAAACCATGAAGTTAGCCTTTGACTTAATCTGATCAATATAAGAAAGATTACTTAAAAGTTATGTTGTATCTTGGGCTTGTGATGTTACTATGAGGTGATTAATAATAACTAAACAAATAAAATTTTAAAAGAAAGCAATCTTTTACTAATTTTATTTACAGTGGTGTTTTACATAAAAATTAAATTTATATGAATACAAATTGCTGTTGAAAAATAGAATCAAACAACGTATATATGAAAAACGTTAGTCATTGTTAAACGTTTTATTACTTCACTGACCCAAAAACAAAACTTTTTTAGTTAAGTCATTACTAACCCTATTAAAATGGTTTTTTTCATTCACTTTCTTCGAGTAATAATTTAACCTTATGTTGAAATATTTTTTGCAGAGTGCTCGTATGAGTAGTACATAGTGACACTGTTCTGGATCTGTTTCATACATATGGTCACTAATAAAAACATTTCTCCCAACACAACTGTTTATTACATCCACTGTCATTTGTTCCAAAATATTTTTTTTATATACATTGTCAGTTTTTATTTTAGTACGAAGAACTGTCTCACTCATCCTACACACTGTTGTTACTCCTACTGAAGGTTGAATAAGACCACCCCTATTTTTACACGTTATTAAGTTGGTCTCTTTGCTTTTGTCTGTCAAAAGTAGTGATATGCATTGTTCGCATATAATACTAGCAGCTGTTGATCTGGATACGTATCCGGCGATGTATTCAACAATATCAGAGGCAATGTCAGATCTCATGTTGTCATTTGTAACGCAGTTCAAAAAGTTACTATCTGTTTCATCCAAATTACAAAATTTACTTTGCTCGTCTTCTGACATTGTTCTCCATAGGGGAACGGAGGTATTTATTTCTTCAAGTTCGGACTTTTTTTGCCTGATTTTGAACATTACTGACCTGTCCAAAGCGAAAGTATTGCCAGTGTTGCTGTCTTGTAGCTCACTATGTAGTAAGAGCCTTTTAAAAGTTCCAGTAAATTGCCTACAGGTAGGATTATTATTGGAACCTCCTCGGGAACGTATGTACCCAAATAACCTTTCAAGGTGATCCTGGCTAACTTTGTATAGAGGTAAGTATTTTAATGGTGGATCTGGCTTACCAACTAGCTCTTCATATAGACCCAAGGAACTTTTGATGCAAGTTAAAAACCCAAGGAAGCCAGTTTTTCTTTTGCTCTGTAGAATGTCCTCACCATTAGAAGTCTTTAAGCTACAAATGTAATCATACGTCTCATTTAAACATTTTGATTGTTGAACTATGTTTGAAGCACAGTGCCTTTTTTTTACCAAAACTTCTTATACTCTGACTGTTCAATACATCAAACAAATCATTAAATGTTCTTAAGAAATCAATCGTCGCCTTACAATCTTCAAATCCTTTTACATTATTTTCTAGCAAATACTTTAGTGAATCGGCAACAGAGTTACTGAAAACCTGTGCAGCCAACTTAACTTTCATTTTCTGCCTCCAATATTGTACATGATCTTTAGTGAGTTTGTTGCCTAAATGCAATTCCTGTTCGTTTTGCACTTCATGCAATAACTTAATATACTTCCACTCTATTCTTTGCTTCCCTTGCACTAGGATCCCATAATCTCCTAGTGTATTACGTACCAGTTTTAGCATGTGTGGAGGATCTAAAAATAAAAACACTGGATTTCCCGTACAAGAGTGAGGAAAAAAGGTTTTAAGATTTTTGGTCGATATGGAGCAACCCAGTTTATTTGCCATTGCTAAGTTGCAAGATGTTCCATCACAGGTCAGTGACACAACAGTCACCCCAGCTTCATGTACGGGTGACAAACCTTGAGTAACCAAGCCACAAAGCTGTTCACTTGTTGTGCTAGACACGAAAAAATATCCCAGAGGTATTTTCCACGCAGAATTAAAAAAAAACAGGTGGAAAACGAGTACCTCTGATGCTAAAGTTGACAAATCATCTGAAACTGGTACTCCAACATTGACAGAGCCATGAAATTTCTTCCCATCCCATTCTAAGTGCTTCCGGATGGCCATACAATCTATTTGTAATGCGCATATTGAAGGGTGCTTACTCTTGGCAGCGTATTCTGTTAAAGCTCTTAATACCTCAGTGGAGAACCCTGGTTCGCACTGTACACTACTATACCATCTTCGCAAGGTTCGGGTATGAGGCAAAGCAGTATTAAATGTTTTGCGAACATAGGTATACGCCTTTGGCGACAAAAAATGAAGTGTCACAGCAAATGCTCTCAAGCGTTCTTCGTAACATTTTTTCAACTTTGGATTTTTTGTCTTTTCTATGGAACGTTTAATTAAACAGTCAGCATTTTGAGATGTTGAATTGAGAAATGTACAATCTTCTTCTTGAGAGTTAAGTTTTTCTTTTAGATCTTTACAAATGTTTTCAATGTTAACAATTTTTTTCTTTAACCTTCTTTTAGACTGTCTTAAGGTTTTAACTTTCTTTTTTGCCTGAAAAAGTTTATCTTTAGTTAAACTCAATTCTTTTTTAAGGCGTGCTTTCTTGGTGAATCATTAAGTTTATTAGAAAGAGATTTTTTCAACCTTTAAACTCAATTCTTTTTTAAGGCGTGCTTTCTTGGTGAATCATTAAGTTTATTAGAAAGAGATTTTTTCAACCTTTTTCTAGGCGGTTGTCTGAAGCATTCAGAATCACTAATGCTTATGCATTGCTGAGTGTCATCGGTACTAAAGCTTGAGCATTGCTCAGTTTCCTTGGTAATTTCCTTTGTTACTGTCTCATTGAAGAGTCTTTTTGCTGGAAGCCTATGGGTAGTAGTTACCTTAGGAATACTCGGAAACACACTCGGCACAACACCTTCCCTCAGCCTGACGTAACACAATGATGTTCTGTCGAAGTCTGCTTCAGTGAAGTGGTCAGAACATACACGGGATTCATCTGAAGGCTGCCAATTTTTACGTCTTACTGCAACTGTCCATTTTTTGCGTAGAACAGGTTCCTTTGGAAACCTAAAAAAATAAGTTTATGTCAAACAAGTCATAGGAATGCAAAAGCTTCAAATTGGTACAAAATCCATGACCAAATGCTGTATGGTATTCTCAAACTAAGGCCGAGTTCCATTAAATCATATATCACAATATTCTCCCTTTTAAATAAAGTAACGATTTTTAAATGTCAATATTTCTAACATTAAAGCGGTATTTTTGAGTTTTACAATAAATCTAAAGTGTCTAGAAATAAATCAAAAGCTATTGGCCCGAAGCCCTAAACAAAATATCCTTTTTAATTGCCTTTTGCATATACGCTAGATCATAAGCTTTAAATAACACCTCATTCGTAAAAATTGGTTGAGAAGGTCGGATGAAAAAGGGACGTGACAGCGAAAATCCTTATAGAAATAAGTTTACAACTTCATCACATCTTTTGAGCACTATCAGGCAACATGTAAGTTTTTAAAAATTAAATTAATCATGTATAAATCTCAGCGGATAAATTTCCGATTTCGTCAAACCTTGACTGATAATAAAAATCATACCAAACCGGAAATTAGGAAAACATATTCAGACGGAGGGCTCATAATTGTCCTGCTGAACTGGGGTTACAATCCTGATAGTGTCAAAATTGCTCAAATTAGATTACTTAAATGCTTAGACGAAGTACTACAGTTATTTTTAATTTTAGTAAAATCCATTGAACATAAATGAAATGGAAATTTAAATTTAAATAGGTTATAAAAATCATAATTTCTAAACAAACTCTAAACAAGGAATAAAATATGGCTTACCTGTGAAATGTTAAACCTTCCTTTTTCTTTTTGGTGCTATTGCTACAACCAAAACAAACACAGTGTGGCATTTTGGAATCAAAGTAAACAGTAATAACATTACATAATGCTTGCCGTGATACAGAAACACGTGGAAATCAAAGAGTGAATGCGAATGACGCTCGGGCCGTGGGAGTACTGGGTCGAGAAGTGGAGGGGGAGACGCCATCTTGTGGGGTGCTTGGCTTCAACGCCACACCACTGAGTGTCCGCTCTAGATATTCTTTGCTCTGTGAGCAAAACTCAAGAACAAACAGCAGAAGAATTTAAAATTAAACTATCAAACAGATTTGAAGTACTGAGCGAATTATCTGAAGATTTAAATACAGATATAGACAGGGAGTGGTCGTGCATTAAAAGAAGTATAATAAGAACAGCCAAAGAAGGATGGGGATAACGAGGTAGACGAAAGAAAAATCCTTGGTTTGATGAAGAATGCAAGGAATCCATAGAGAAAAAGAACAGTGAGAAGAAGAGATGGTTAAGTAATGAGATTGAGGAAGCTAAAAAAGAAGTAAATGATGTATACAAAAAGACAAATAGGTTGTTAAGAAGGAAAAAACCGTGGATTTCTAAAGAGTCTGTTGGAAAAGCCGAAAGAGATTAGGTAGCAAATAATGCTAGAGATTTTAATCAAGTAATTAAATATTTTAACAATGGTCATAAACCCTACACTTATGGAATCAAAGACAAAAATTTGTTAATGCAAGAGCAGGAAGTGACGGAAAAATGTAGAGAATATGCTTGTAGGGAAAATACAGTCTCATTAAAGAAATATGGACCAAAGAAATCCCAAGTGAGTGGATGGAGGCCTTTATAGTACCACTTCATGGGATAGAAAGAAAAGTTTGAAAACTACAAAGGCTTCACACTCGTACAAAGTGTGTCTAGAGTTATTCTAAAAAGACTGGAAGAATACAGTGACCTAATAATTGAAGAACACCAAGCAGAATTTATAAAGGGCAAATCTACATCAGATCAAATATATATACTAAACAAGCATTCAAAGTACTAGGAATATGGAAGAGATGTCCATGCCATTTTCATAGACTTTAGGGAAGCTTATGACAGCCTACAAAGATGTACAATTTGGCAAAACTGGAACAATACGGAATACCCAACAAACTAATACAAATGGTGAAGCTATGTACAGAAGAGTCAACATGCAGGGTGAAAGCAAATGGCAAAATATCAGACTCTTTTAATGTAGTGACTGGAGTTAGACAAGGAGATGGATTATCCTCCCTTCTATTCAATTAATATAAGATGCTTTAAAAAAAGTCAGACAAACAGAAGTTGTAGTGAAATTTAATGTTCTTGCCTTTGCTGACGACATAGTCATAGTTGCAGAAAACAAAGATGATCTAAAAAGGCTAGTGAATATTCTAGTACAGGAAACAGAACCGATGGGACTAAAAATTAACTATGAAAAACCTAAGTACATTCACTTCACAAGAAATAGGGAACAAGACGGGTCTAAATTTTGCTTTGGTCAACATTTATTTGAACAAGTTAGAGATTTTAAATATCTTGGCGTAATAATCACAAATGACAACTCACATACCCCAGAAATATTGAACAGAATTAACCAAGCCAACTTTGTTTGCAATAGACTTTTATCCTCAAAAATATTATCCCGTAAAACCAAAATTAGAATATACCAATCAAATTATAAGACCAGTACTCCACCTAAGGTGCCAAAGCATGGGTTATTTAGGAAGATGATAGAAAAAAATTGAAAGTAAACCCCTTAGGAAAATCTATGGACCAGCCTATGAAAATGGTGTATGGCGTATCAAACACAATAGAGATATCCGAGATCTATACAAAGAAAGTGACATCATCGCAATACTAAAAAGCAGACGAATATGGTGAGCAGGACATATTCGAAAAAGAGAACCCGAGTCTATCCTGAGGAAAATTGGAATAGGGAAGCCAGCAGGAAGAAGACCAAGGGGAAGACCAAGACTACGATGGTGGGATCAAGTCCAAAATGATATTGCCACAACTAGTACAACTGTAGAAGAAGCAGAGAACCCAGAATACTGGAGAGGATGCGTTGCTGAGGCCAAATCCCTTCTTGGGTAAAAAAAAGCCATGGTAGTAAGTAAATATACATCCCAGTTAGTTAAAGTACTTTTCAATCAAATTTATTTATTTATTTGTGTATTTAGCATTATGACTACTATTTAAGTTTTTTTTTTTCTAATTTCCACAAGTTGGCTGAAATTTCCGTCAAGCAATGCTCGAGTGATGAGACATATTCTACACCCGTGCAAAAAGGTTATTCAATTTTTTATAAATGGTCTCAATTTTCAACAGCATATTTCAACCTCTAATAATTAATAATCCTTACAGTCCTAAGTCCCTCAACAAAATTTAATTTTATACATTTTAAGTTTCAAATGTGTCACTTTGTATTTTCAGAGTTTAGTTACCTTGCCACAGTTTATTCTAAACATCATTAATCCTATACTAAAGCATGGGCATTAGGCAGTATCAACATAATTAAAAATACTAGCAGGCACATTATAGAAATTAGTGAAAAATAAGTGTACACAGTATAGTGAAAAATACATGTATTTTACATTTTGCAGAGTAAATTCTGTAGTACAAGATATTATTTTGATAAATTATTTTGTTTTCAGTTATAAACAATCATTATTTCAATGAAATGAAATGATTTTAGTTTTTGTAAAAATATTAAATAAAATATTTATTTTTAGAATTTGTAATCTGGAGCTAATGTTAGTCTACGGCTGTGAAGCATGGCGGACCTACCTTGAACTGCTGGTGAAGTTGGTTTCATCAGCTCAAAAACAACTACAAGCACTCAGGTATTTATGTTAATTCCTAATGAAATTGATATTTTTTATTATATTAGGAGAGATATCAGCAAACTTATTTAAGAAGAGAATTGTGTAGTGTACAAACGACCGCAGAAGAACTAATTTGAGTGAGTGAAAATAAATAATTCAGTATGGTACAATAGGAGTGTTACAATTATATGTAAAGCATTAGTTTTTATAGTTGTTGAAACATTCTTCAAACAATAATAACGACTGTTTGATTTTATTGCTTGAAGCTAAGATTTGATCATTTTTTAATAAAAAATATTTTATTTCTAAAAATAAAAGTGTGAGATCGTTGGCAGTTACGAGTTGATGTTGATTAGTTTTTTATTGTGGTTTATTAAGTAGAAACTCATTTAAGAATAAATTTCATAGATCTAGCCTAGCATTTTTTTTCTTTTGTGTTATTACTATTCAAAAGATCTTTTACAAATACACAGTTATATTACAATATAAAATAATAGTGTTGAAGAACAATCAACATTTTAGATGAACAGTTGAATGTAATCAAAGTTAGTTGTACTCGTCATCTTTGCCAAAAATATTTTGATAAAGTACTTTGGATGCACTTCTTTGTAGCAGTCCCTTTCCATGTTTCACAAAGAAAGACTTTCTAAGAAGCATTTTATGATATAGCATGAAAACTGTAGCATAAAAAAATAATATTGACTCGCATCCTATTTCTGACAGGTGATTCAATATACCTTTTATGTTGCTGTTGATAATGTTATGTTTTAGTTTTTACTGTTTTTAGGTTTGCCTTAATATGTCATTTTATTTGTTTCAGTAGATTTTTGTTTCCTTTTTTCTATACAAATTTTTGTTTCATCTTTACATTAGATTAATTTGTAGGTTCTGTTTCTGCCCTAAATCAATCTAAGTTTCAAAAATCATGTTTACATTGCAGTCTATTTATATTTAAGATTTAAACATAAACACAGGCATAGTTCTACACAAACACAAATTAAACTTGTTTTACTGTTACTCTTTCAATCTGTACATTCAGCATATGAGAGCTGTTAATGAACCTCTTGTCTTATTGTTGATTTGTTACAATCTTGAGTTGTGGCTGTATAGCTTTATTATCAATAATGCTAAACAGCTACTTTATTGTCAACTAAAATGAAAACGTAAAAAAAATGTTTTCTGTGTAATGATTACAGAAAAGAGATTCAAGAGATAAACTGGCAAAGGAAGAATATGCAAATGCAAGGCGGAGAAAAGTTGAAGAAATTAGAAGCTATGTGGGTGGGCCTCGTGAGTAAAAATTACGAGATAGAACAAGCTTGTGTGCGGCTGGAGAAGGAAATTTCAGAGTCAAAGTCTGACAAATAAACTTTCTTTTTATTTCATTTGTATATTTTTTGTATGATATTTAAATTAAACCGTATTAAAAATATGATAGACTTTTCCTTTCAATAATTCCCACTATTAAAAAGTAACATGAAAAATTATTTAATTTATATGCAAAATTCAGAGTAACAAACAATGCCACTTATTCAAACTCATGAAGTAAAGAGTGCAAAAGGAGTTTGCTTGTAAAAGTGCAACTTGTTTAGTTCTTATTTAAAATAATTCATTAAAATTAAATCAAAATAAATTAAAAAATTCTTTTCCTTAATTGTATAGGCTTAGCAATTAACCCTGCACTAATGACCAGCTTCATCATACTCCTCTTGAAGTGATAGAAACGGCATAGCTGTGAAGTCGATGCAGACGTTGTTATGCAATAATCTTCGAGGTTATATGAATGTAATTTGCTCCTAGTTTTCTGTGCTCATAAATACCAAACCATTTGATTCAGTTGATTCATCAATGTTATGAATCTGGAAAACCACAATGCATTGTGTTGTGAATTTAGTAACCTGATGTTTATTGACGCATTTGGTATTCTAAAATAAATAACTCTTATTGTTTATTTATGAAGTTGTAAAATTAAATGTGATTGAAAATGTGTTCTCCGTTTAGACATGTTAGGATTGTCAACAGAGGCGTGGCAGTCAACTGACTGAAAGTGCTCTGATGGAAGTGTCCTATCTCTGTACTTACTTGATCTCTGATAAAAGGTTATAAAAACAATTTCTGGAGGCAGCAATTCAACTAAGTTTATTTTTATTACTTTATAATACACCTTATGATGAAAAACCTTTGATGAATCACGTAATACTTACTGTCAGAGAAAAAATTATTAACACTCTAATTTGAAAAATCACCATCAAGAAACTATGTGCACTAGAAAAATAAAAATTACATTAAAATTTTCCTTGTTTATTCCTGCGTGTTTTGTGTGTAAAGGGAACATTTTTATATTACAAGTTTTCTCAAAATCACGGGTAGAGTAAAAAAAGAGCCTGATTTCTAACGCGTTTATCCAGTACATTGACTTTCTTGACAGGGAAATGAACTGTCAACATAAACTGAGAAAGTTAAATATGAAACATAAAGTCAAATATGAAATGACAAGGTGCGTCATATGAAAATATGTACAGTGGTATTGACCCATCCACAATTATACAGTGGTATTCATGTGTAGATGTAAATTCATTTAAGTATTATATGTAAACGTTCGTTTATTTAAAAAAATGATATTGTGATGTACAGAACAAAGTTTTATTCGATTTCGTAGGCCAACTCAATTACTAGAAAAAGTTGTTTTACATTTGTATTAACTAATCAAAATTCATAAAACTCAAGGATAAGTATGTAAACGAGTTGATGAGCTATTAAAGTTTTAATAAAATCTGACAAGGGTTTTTTGGAAGAAATTTTTAAAGTCGACATTTCTGTAAAAAGCGTTAGAAATCCAAAGATACAAATTTTCCCTTTCCACTAAGAAATGCAGGAATAAACAAGAAAAGTTTGTCATTTTTTATTTTTCCAGTACCTTCTTTACAATGTTTCAAACTCGAGTGTCTATAATATTTTCTCTAAAAGCACAATTTTTTAAATAATCATATGTAAGTTAATTAACAGTTGGAGGATTAAGAAAATAATCATAAAACAGACCTATCAAAGTAAACTCTAGGTTGCTGTGGATTAAAAGAGCATGTTCCCATTAATGTGAATATAATATTTGCTGTCAACAAAATTTGGTTTTTAACAAAAACCCCATGAAATGTGATATATTTTATTTACTCTTTGCGTTAACCATATGATATATGCTATTAAATTTTTCAATATAATGGTTTCAAACACAAAAAATTATAAAACATATCTGTGGGGTATTAATTGAAAGAAAAATCTAATCTCAACATTTTAAAGCTTTTGTGCATGGAAAATTGATTTATCCTGAAAGTGGATCTGGCTTGAACAAGTGACAAAAGAATACTTCTGTCCCACTAACAGACAACTTTTCAGTTCACCAAAACTTTAATAAAATGCAGGAGCATGTTCTAAAGACCTATAAGTGAAGATAATTAATTTCCTTGGGGCAATTATTGTATAGACCATGGCTGTAATGGATGTATTGTCACAGGCAGAGTGGTGGACCTGTGTCTTGACTATACACACGTTGGAAGATGTGGAGAAATGGACTAAAAGAAGATTTAATAATAAAGGATTGAATTGCGAAGATGTATTCAGATAATAACTGTGGAATGATAGAATGAGAATAAGGTGAAAAAACTTTATTAACAAACCTAGATCCACACAATAGTGGTATAGATCGCGCGGCGAAGGTCCGGCCTCGAGCCCGCCGAGCGGTGATAGGGAGGAGACGGGTGGAGGGCCCAATATGCCTGCAGTCCTGGAAACATTCGCTACTGTCAGACTTTCCCACGCTAGGAGTCTTTTCCATGCTTGCTTCTAAAATAAGTTACGTTAATTGTTACCTACGGATGCACATTCAGTACGTTTCCAGACTGCGTGCAATATATTGGCTTGTGGTTTAGCGTGTTAAGAATTTTTACTCAAGTGTACGATAAACAATTATTTAGTTGGTTATATGTTTGTTTTTATCTAACTACTGAAGTGTAATAAGTCAGTTTGTATTTTTTGTGTGTGTCCCTTAAGTGTGTTAAGAGTCTGCAGAGTCTGTCGGCCATACTGGTTTAATTCTCATAAAAACAACGTTATTTTGAATCCATACTTTTATCATTATTTATTTACCAAAAGTTGTGTATGAGGTGTAATTTAAAATGCTATCATATTGCGCATTGCGTTTCCTTGTGATATTATGAATACATACTTGAAAAATAGGTGAAAATAAAAACTTCAAACTAAATAAATTTTATATTTATTCTATTAAACTAATTATGAATCCACAAAGCAGTTCAACTTAACTCTTGATCAAATAAAATTTGGCTGGAAAAGACCATTTAAAAATAACTGTTAAATTTGGGCAAGCGTGATCATTTGTCCGGTTCGAAAAAACATCGTTCTAATGAGATTAAAACCAACATGACCGACAGCCTCTGCAGACTCTTAAGGTTGTAAAATTAGTGAACGTAAATCCTAAATAGTTTATTCCTTTAGTGGTTCCTGCCTCAACTATGGCTCGCTTTATTCCTAAATTAGCTCAAGGAAAAACTACTAGAAGTCAGGGTAGGGAAATTATTTAGAGAGTAAGTGAGTTAATGGCGAATGAGGCCAAATTAAGAGATGAACAACGAATCCCCGTAAAAAATAGTTAGAACGAACTGCAGTTGCATGTGGCGTTTCAAAAACTTATAAAGGAAATTCGGCGTGAAAAGAATTTATTGGACATTTCAGCGGAAAGAGAGTGTTCGTTCAAACTAACAAAAAAAAAAAAAACAAGAGAAAAAGAACAGCGACAGAACTAGATGATTTCGACAAATGTGTCGTTAGAAGAACCGTCCATGAGTTTTAAAAACTGACGAGTCACTCCCAACTCGTCATTTTTATTTTAAACCAATTTAAATTAAAATGATATGTATTTTAACGGTTCGGGAAATCACAGAAATATTTTTGTTAGTGACAGTAATAAGTATATATTTCTTAGTTACTTAATTTCAATTAAAGTTATTAACTGATTTATAATTTTGTATTATATATTTAATTGTTGTTATTGATATACGTTTTAATTTGTTAACTTTCAAACTCTTAACCTATTTGATGTTTTTATTTTAAATACTGGTTTAATTATAAGAAATAGCAAAATACAAATACTCCGTAAACACGTAAACAATCACCCTTTACGATCTGTCTGTGACTGTCTAGCTCAAGTCGATGTTTTTTTATGACTAGTAGGCCAGCCAGGAGGCCGGACCTTCAGCGCGCGTACTATACAGTAGTGTATGTGCAGAAAGTATGTAAAATGTAATTTGGCTAACAGAAATATATGTGTGTATAATTTTACTGTTTAGATATGAAATCAAAATAAAAGGTAATTTTATACCTATGCAAAAATGTTATGTCAATGAATACACACTCTATAAGAAGGACACTCCTTATACAGCAAATTCAGACCAACTTTTTTTCTGAGATTGCTGCTTTTCGCCTTAGCCGCTAGAGTTCTCCAGTCAATATTTTCCTGCCTTCTGTGCTAGGGAGATCTCGCAGAGGGTGCGAGAGAGAGCGCGCCTTCGGTGCGAGAGAGAGCGCTCGCCTTCGGTGCGAGAGAGAGCGCGTCGAGGGTACGAGAGAGAGAGGGAGCGAGGGTTGTGTGCGAAAGGAGAAAGTTTGCCTGGTGGTCTGTATAAAAGAGCTTCCTCTATACAGACTCTGCTCTCGCTATCCCTCTGCCGCCACGGTTTGGCCGAGATGCCACTTGCTTGAAAGACTCTCCACTACTTCATTGCCAAATGTTGAATTAACAATTTAAGATGTGATCGCTGGATGCCGAATTTTTTTTCATATTTGCTTTGATAATCAAATCGTAGATCAACCTATGATAACCCAAAACTTTATAAGATGAATAAATTATTTTGGAACTGCTCCTAGAATTAACACTGTACAAGCACTGTTGCTTTAACAATATTCAAGCACTGTTGCTTTAACAATATCCAAGCACTGTTGCTTTAACAGAATCCAAGGACTGTTGCTGTAATAAATGTAGTGTGATTATAACAATTTAATCTGTGATTCAAGAATTGTTATACTAACCGAAAGAATATACTATCATACAAATAACTAACAAAAGTAAATGGGCAAACATTTTAACGAATAACTATTGAAAAGTGATAGACTATTCAGAGATTTTAATAAATTAATTATAGAGATGTTATTGGAAAAAAAACAATGTAAATTTACTATAAAAAAATAAGTTTATTCAACAAAAATGAAAACGTACTTTATAGACGCCGAAAAAGTATTGCAAATGTTAACACAATCAACTATTTTCTATCTATGTTCGGTGACAATCAAAATTTAAAAAAAACAAAATTAAAACATTCAACTGACAAACATTATAACATACTCAGAATACCTACTAACTAAAATTAAATTGCAGCATAACCACTAACATATCACATTTACATCTAATTGTTTACGATATATGAAGTGGCACTTATGAATAACACATATATACACGAAAATTATAAACAAACGTAAACTACAAAAACATTCAGTATATATAATTACTAAAAATAACATTGCAGCATAATTATATACATATTTTATTTACATCTAATTATTCACAATATATGTTAAGTCTCAGTTATGAAATAAACATATATTTACACACACACACTTATTTACTAAGTTCAAACTGTACAAAAAAACATATATAAATACTAAATACTACATTGCAACATGATCATATACATTTCTATTTACACCTAATTACATGTAATTTATGTAAAATGACAGTTAAGACATATATAATTATCCCCACATTATTTACAAACTTCAAACTGTACAAATTATTCAGTAGACCTACTTATTAAAATTTACATCACCGCATATTCTTATAATATATGTGCAAGGGGTTAGTTATGACAATTAATATATATACATAAAAACACACACACACCCGGCAATTATTTACTTAAACTTTAAACTATACAAAACATTATTAGATATCGTTAACATAATTACAAAACATTACATCGCACCATAATCACAGATTTTATTTACATAAAACAAATTTCGATACTAGGTCTCAGGTATGAAAAAATTATATATACATATATAACCTACACATAAATTATTTAAACATATACAAATTATATACAAAATATGTCAACTATGTAATATTGTAGACTAATGAAAAAAATACATCGCAGCAAAATAATATATATATTTTATTTACACTATTAAATTATGTACAATCTAAACATGGTGTCAAGTAAGAAATAAAAGCATATTCAAAGATTAAGAAGAAAGTTAGCAGACATCCACAATGTTGGTTTTTTCAGTAGCCTGTCATACATGACAGAGTTTTTTAAGCTTCTTATTCAGTTTCACTTGATCACCCTCTGACACTCTCTTTACCCTTACGTTTAACAAAGCCTTGTCTCTAATGTCGTTCGATTTCCACTTTACACTGTAAAACATCTTACATCTCACTAACAGCTCTATCATAAACAACTTGTGTACTTTACACTCAATCAACCACTGCGGATGAGTCTCTTCAGTGTGTAAGGTCAATTCTTTTACCAGTGTCTTGGCAACTTCAGTGCTGGCAATCACCTTAGGAAAAAGCTGGGCAAAGCACAATGCTTGAGACTTTACAACGTTGTGTAGAAGATCCGAAGGCTTATTAAGTCTGGCTAATTCTCCGGTATGTCTGGTGAACGATTTCATTAGGATAAGATACTCACAGGGTATAAAAGAGAAGGAGTTTTCTTTCAGAAGAGTAGCCCTACACGTTTCACAGGAAAATTTCTCCACACATTTTTTCCCTAGCCAACCGGATATGTAACATACAACACTATCTTCAAAGGCCGTTACTTCTACGTGATCTTGATCTAGCTGTTGTTGAGTGTTACATTGTGGGGCTAAGTTGGATGAAGCGATGGCACTGGTGTGAGGCTCGACTGAGTTGGTAACTTCTTGTGGCTCTTCGACTGGCAGTACTGATGGAACTTGAAGATTTTCGTCGCCATCTGGTTCACAATTTGCAGTATCAGGAGGGTCCAGTAAACGGATGGATATAGCATGCTGGAGATTCCGTCTGAACTCCTTTGCAGATGGATTACTGTTGTAACCACCCCTGTGTCTGAGAACACCAAACAAATTCTCAATGGGGTCCTGGTTGAATCTATTAGTTAACAAAAATTTGTTTCCACTGGAAGAAATCTCCTCGTATAATGCTAGTATTCCCCTGATGGTTTGGATGAGACCGTCAAAACATGGAGGATTTGAACCATCTAGAGTCTTCCAGGTCTGTATATACTGGATACTGGCTTCCAAGCAATTTCGAGGAACAAAGTTGGTTTTCGATAGTGGCTGCTTGTATGGGTTTTTGTCGTCTAAGTGCTTGCTGTTTAAACAGTCAGTAATGTCATTTATTTTGCCAAGAAAAGTTGCTGTATTTAAACTACTTTCATTTTTCATCTGTCCTAAATTAACAGCAGCTTTCATCCCACTCGTAACTGAATTACTAAAAATTTGAGCTGCCAGTTTCACATTCATCTTCTGAAATGCTTGCGGGTTAACATGCCGTTCTGATATTTTCGGCGCAGCTCGGCAGTCTGAAGCAGATTTCCTGTCGATCTCATAAAACTCTAAAATGTCTCCCCATGACACAGGTTTATGGTCCACTAGAAAATCCCTTTTCAGCAAAGTGTTGCGGATACACTTTAGAAGATGAGGGTAATCATATAAACAGAAAATCTTTTTTTCTCCAAAACAGTAATAGGGAAAATCTTTTGAAACTCCCAAGAGTTTCAATGCAGCTGCATTTGTCGATCCCATATCGCAGACAGTGGCCTTTAAGTCGAGATTTACATCAAAGACTTTTTCGATGCAAATGTCCAACAACAATGCTAAAGTTTGCGATTTTAACGAGTTGTTTGAGAGCACATATGCGAGGGGGACATTTCCATTGTTCATTAATACCTCGCAGCATAAAAACTGTTGCATGTGTTGCTATCTTCTGGTTTCTTCCCAATGGCCCAAGATCCTCGAATCCTTCAACCAAATCTAACTTGGAGTTATATTCCAGAGATTTTCTTAAACACATTTCATCAAACAATAAAACGCATTGTTTTTCAGTTGCAGTCATGGATTTAACTTTGACTTTCACCTTATCAAAAACTTCAGTTGTAAACCCCGGAGTAATATTGTTTACATTTATCCATTTTTTTATAAGACTAAGGCAAGGCAGTTTGAAACCCCTTCCTCTCATAAATTTGTACACGTTTGGTGCCTTGTAGTAGATTGACAGGGCCAGCTGCTTTTCTTCTTCAGTCCATTCCGATCAAGTTTGGTGTCGCAGTTGCATTGTGATGAATGTCAGTGGATCTCCAGATATGAATTTAGGTAATTTGGAAATTACAGTCTTGATATCAAACATTGTAGTCCTCTTTTTTATGAAATAAATGCTGTTGGTTTTCTTTTTTAGAAGTGATTTTTGTCTAGTGATGGTTTGTTTCAACTTCTTCCTACGTGGTGTTAGTTCATTCAATTTGTCATCATTGTTTAGTTCAGATAGAGGTTTGAATTGATTGTTAAAATCCTGAAGCGTCTCTTCACTCCCTCCAACTTCATTGTATTGATCAGACTTTGTGGATTCTTCAAAACAATCAGATTCCACTTGAGGATCTTCATTTTCGCAGTTGTCTTCTTCCTGATCAAACCAAGGAATAGGAACTGCAGCAGGGTGGTTTCGCAGAAGTTTGATTCTCAGGTCGTTTGTAAATGCAGACCTCTTAAAGTGTTGAGAGCACAGAGTTCGATACTTCAGCTTCTTGTCTGGCAGATCCGCGAAGTCGTCTCGCCCGCAGTTGGTTACCCACCGAATGCATCTGTAAAATATATATGAATTTAAATGTATTTAATATAATTAGCAAACATTTTTCCTATTGTGATATATAATGAATAATGAATGACAAAATGTCAATAAAGGGTGAAATTAAAAAAAAGACAACAGTTTTGGCTTTTGGCTGTAATCCTTGAAAAGATATCGTTGTGGTAGGCTACTTGTAAAATAATGAAACCTCCTAAGTTGTTTTTAGGAGTTCAACAAAAAAGAAAAATAACCGATTCAAGGAAATATTGAGTGTGATTCAAAAAATGTAATATACCAACTTAGTTTTAGTTTTCGTAATACAGGTTATATTGGATAAACCAAAACGAATTTCAAATATAGAATTAACAACCAAAGAGCTGACACAAGAAACTCTCAGTAGATAAACCTGTTACAAATCATGTTAAAGAATATTCAAAAACGTTTTTAGCCTATCGTAAAAGGTATTTTTAAATTATTAGATGAATATTCTGCCCAAAAATTGAAAAAAAACTAAACTGTCGCAAGTGGCAGTTTTAAAATCCAAAATTATTCTAGGTTTAAATGTTCTTTTGAACATATATTTATACCATTCCTTTTCATTTTAGTTCAAAAATTTGTATTTCTTAAAATATTTCACCCATTATTGAAAATTTGCCAACAAAAATTCCAACCATAATTTATTATACAACACATTAGAAAAATGTTTTTTTTTTTCATTTAACTAACAAGCCAAAATTGTTTTTTTTTAAAGTCGTCTCAGTAATAATCATACGTTTAATGACAAAATTATTGTTTACATAACATTCTTTATTTTTTTTCATACGAATTTTCTTTGAAAAAGGCTATTGCCCAAATATTAAACTTATTTTAAAAAGGTTGGGTTGGTGATTATACTAAAATGCATACGTATTATTTTCAGTTGTACTCACAATTTTGAGGCAAGTTCAAATGTTCATTAAATTTTGCTCAACGAATTAAACGAGGTTCGCAAGATTACAGTTTGCGTGTTCATATTTTAAAATAGTGGAATGATGTTAATTTTACCATTTAGTATACAATATTCTATACAGTTCCCTGTTTTTATAATTTTCAAAATTTCTAACGAAGTGGGAAAACTACGGGTTGAAACTACTGGAAAACTACTAAATAAGGCATTTTGATAGTACTTGTTCAATTTAAAAAATAAGTATTCTCATAATTTTAGTACCAGGCACCTGCAGATAAACTTGTTCTTAATTCATTTACAATATAAAATTAAGATTATGAGCTATAGAATTTAATGAAACTGTAATCTTGAAAAGGCTTGCAGGGCTCCGAGCGAGATGATCCTCCATAAGAGCCCATGTTAAATCGGTGCACCAGACGACAAGACGGTGGACTGGTAAAGTAGGCCCTTAATTTGATTACTTCACTTACATAAAAGTAATTACGATTAGTTTACGAAGCTTATAAGGAGGGAAATGTAAAACGCCTTTTCTAGCGTTTTAGGGGTGTCCCAGTGCACCCTTAAAAATATATCAGACCATGTTTTAGACAATGTTCATTTTAATAAGTGGGGGTTAAATAACATTATCGTTCAAAGAGAAG
Organism: Stictocephala bisonia; assembly: GCA_035578905.1. Classification (NCBI taxonomy): domain Eukaryota; kingdom Metazoa; phylum Arthropoda; class Insecta; order Hemiptera; family Membracidae; genus Stictocephala; species Stictocephala bisonia. The sequence goes on along the minus strand of JAQJVL010003566.1, from coordinate 2,627 downwards.
TTTAACTGATCCAAAGTAATACACCACTTAATATCATTTAATTTTTCACACTGTTGTTAGTTCTCAATTGTACTTTTAAAGGTCTTTAAGATTAACTTTTTAATTTATTTTGGAATTAACAGTAATACTCAATGTACATTGTCTATAACCATAAAGATTTACAATTACTATTATTGTATCATTATTTTGCTCAACAATTAATTTAATGTTAAAGCAATTAGTAATAAAAAATACTCCTTACCTTTCTCGGTCGTTAACTGGAAAACTAAAGAATGACAATTCTCGGTTCTTCGCGGGCGTATTTTCACAATTCACATACGCACATTTGCCACCTGCTGACATTTCTACCGTTAACTAATAAATAAAAAAAACTAAACTAAAAAAGCTTTCTATTTTAAGCATACTAATTTAACTGAAGATACCACTAAAAATAATAAACTACTAACAAATTCAGGACAAACTATGAGATACACTATCGAGCACAACTGAAGCTCAACTGATAGTGCTGGGGGGGGTCGTTTGTCAAAACAAGATTTTTGAGTTTGTTTACAATTGAACAGATGGGGTGGACAGCAATATTTCGCAGAATTTCTTATGGTTTGCCTCTTTCCGCCTCTGAGTCACACCTCACCAGGGCAACTTTCTCCTTTCGCACACAACCCTCGCTCCCTCTCTCTCTCTCGTACCCCCGACGCGCTCTCTCTCGCACCGAAGGCGAGCGCTCTCTCTCGCACCGAAGGCGCGCTCTCTCTCGCACCCTCTGCGAGATCTCCCTAGCACAGAAGGCAGGAAAATATTGACTGGAGAACTCTAGCGGCTAAGGCGAAAAGCAGCAATCTCAGAAAAAAAGTTGGTCTGAATTTGCTGCATAAGGAGTGTCCTTCTTATAGAGTGTGTATTCATTGGTTATGTTTAGCAAATGTCGGCCGGCTTTGTGACTTAGATCCACCTCATCAAGCAAATTTATCATTGGCATTGCTAATTTGTAGAGATATGATATTTGTGATAAGGTTCCAGGTCATCCTCATACTTGTAATGAAATTGTGGGAATTTTAAAGCGGAGCCCATGACATTTTATTCACCGTGCAAGCAGGAAACAGGCAGTGTTTGTATGACTATCAGGCAGGTGTCATTCACCTTGCAAGCAGAGAACTGGCAGTGTTTGTATGACTATCAGACAGACGCTATTCACTGTGCAAGAAGAGAAGTGGCAATGTTTTTATGACCATCAGGCAGGTGTCATTTTCCATGCAAGCTGATTACTGGCAGTGTTTGTATGGCTATCAGGCAGGCGTTATTCACTGTGCAAGCTAATTAGAGGTAGTGTTTATAAAACTTGCAGGCAGGCGCTATTCACTGTGCAAGCAGAGAACAGGCAGTATTTGTATAACCTCAGGCAGGTGTCATTCACCTTGCAAGCAGAGAACTGGCAGTGTTTATATGACTATCAGACAGGCGCTATTCACTGTACAAGAAGAGATATGTGGCAGTGTTTATAAAGACTATCAAGCAGACGTTAATCACCATGCAAGCTGATTACTGGCAGTGTTTGTATGACCATCAGGCAGGTGTCATTCACCTTGCAAGCAGAGAACTGGCAGTGTTTGTATGACCATCAGGCAGGTGTCTTTCACCTTGCAAGCAGAGAACTGGCAGTGTTTGTATGACTATCAGGCAGGTGTCATTCACCTTGTAAGCAGAGAAGTGGCAGTGTTTGTATGACCATCAGGCAGGTGTCATTCACCTTGCAAGCAGAGAACTGGCAGTGTTTGTATGACCATCAGGCAGGTGTCATTCACCTTGCAAGTAGAGAACTGGCAGTGTTTGTATGACCATCAGGCAGGTGTCATTGACCTTGCAAGCAGAGAACTGGCAGTGTTTGTATGACCATCAGGCATGTGTCATTCACCTTGCAAGCAGAGAACTGGCAGTTTTTGTATGTCCATCAAGCAGGTGTCATTCAACTTGCAAGCTAAAAACTGGCAGTGTTTGTATGACCATCAGGCAGGTGTCATTCACCTTACAAGCAGATAACTGGCAGTATTTGTATGACCTCAGGCAGGTGTCATTCACCTTGCAAGCAGAGAACTGGCAGTGTTTGTATGACTATCTGACAGACGCTATTCACTGTGCAAGAAGAGAAGTGGCAATGTTTTTATGACCATCAGGCAGGTGTCATTCTCCTTACAAGCAAAGAACTGGCAGTGTTTATATGACTATCAGGCAGGCGCTATTCACTGTACAAGAAGAGATATGTGGCAGTCTTTGTAAGATTATCAAGCAGACGTTATTCACCATGTAAGCTGATTACTGGCAGTGTTTGTATGACTATCAGACAGGCGTTATTCACCGTGCAAGCTGATTAGAGGTAGTGTTTATAAAACTTGCAGGCAGGCACTATTCACTGTGTAAGCTGATTAATGGCAGTGTTTGTATGACTATCAGTCAGGCGCTATTCACCATGCAAGCAGAGAACAGGCAGTATTTGTATGACCTCAGGCAGGTGTCATTCACCTTGCAAGCAGAGAACTGGCAGTGTTTGTATGACCATCAGGCAGGTGTCATTCACCTTGCAAGCAGATAACTGGCAGTGTTTGTATGACCATCAGGCAGGGGTATTTACCTTC
>JAQJVL010003565.1:50000-58665 GCA_035578905.1 Stictocephala bisonia | reverse complement strand
CATAGTTCAGAGTGCCCCTTGCGCTGTTTTACGGAGGGATTAGCTAGCATAAATGGAATCAGTGAGGCAGGTCTTAATGGCTTGTTGGATTGGGTTTAGCTTCGTGACAGGAGATCGTTTACTATTTATTTATTTATTTTTATTATGGTTAATGACTTTTGGATTTTTTTCCATGAATAAAACTCACCTATTATATAATTTAAATTAAAAAAAAATTGGTACCTGACAAAAACCATATGATATATATTTAAAATTAAATATTCCATTTAATTTCTACTATCATTTATATTAAATAGCACAGTTACATAGAAAAGAGTTTTCTTTAATATGAATCTACCATATTTATCAAACGTTCCATCTACAGTATTACGTATTTTGTAATTAAATGAAAACATTCCAAACTGCAGACTGTTACAAAAACAATGTCACCTGCAGAAACTCTCATCGGTTGCAGTCATAAATACTATAACTAAAAGGGTAAAGTTGGGAGTTCTTAACTATTTGGAGCTCAGTGTTTTGTTTTGTAAATGTATGAGATTTAACTTAGTATTATTTAATCATTCTGTTTGTATCTTGAGATACGTAACATCTATCCTAATTACTCTTCACAAGATACATTAATCTCGTAATTTACAAAAATTGATTGTTTTTTCTTAAAATTTTTGTACGACTACAATCTAAAATAATGTTTGTGGTGGCAGCGTATCTTTAAAGCTATATTTATCCCCTGGGTAGTTCAAAACTAGCGACAAATATAGTAGATGGACTGTCATGGATTTGTGATCTCCCAGCTATGGCAGCTACCACACAAAATATAAAATAGTCCCTTTTGAGGACAAAGTGAATAAAATAGCTTCTGTTTTAAATGTAGTGCATTTTAACTCTGAGGGCTTAAGAAATGTGAAGCGTGTATAATGTAACCTTATTAAAGCTACTATTTATTTTTGAAGAGTTGTTTTACTTTTTTGTGTTCCATTGAGACAATAAAAGAAGAGATTTTTATTTTCGTTTTTATTATTATTTTTAGAAGATACCAGTTTAATGTTTTGAAGTAATTTATTAGAAGAAAAAATAAAGAAAATTTTCTCATTTAAGTTGTTCAACATATCAAAAATAAATAGTAGCTCTAATTAAGGCTACATTAAGTGCGCAACTGCTTCTCACGCACTCGCGAACGAGATAAATTGCCGTACCGGAAAGAACACCGAATACGGTTAAATTCGCCGAGGAGATCAAACGTGGTCACTTAACGAAAGAACTCTTCAAACTGACGGTACGCTCGCAACCCTTCCACTAATGGACTTACCCCCTCTTAACTCAAGAAGCTAAATCAACCAATTAGAACCCTCTAAACCAGGACATCTGAACAGGTAAGGCTCACCAAACATGTTGACTTCCGAAAACATGGCGCATGAAATTGACAGGAAATTAACAAATGTGAATATACTGGTTATTTAGCTAATTTAAATGGGAAAAAACTACTTTTTTATTTGAAAGGGGAAGATTCTGAATTTTTCTCAAAACTTGGAGAATTTATATTGAAAACTTTTGGTAAAAGAACCAAAGTCCTAAACCTCTCAGTTCTTACAAAATTTAACATTTTCTAAACACAATCTTCTAAAATAATTATAATGAAACAATTAACAATTGTTACAATAAGTAAGATCCAGCTTCTTGAAAACAATGTTGGTATCCTCGCAATCCAAGATTAACACATTGAAGATAACAATTAATTGTGCAAGAGGCAATATTACTGGATACGAACAAGCTGATTCCATACCTTACGTCACTGCAACTTATGTAAATCATGACATAGATTATGATCTGTCAGTTATCCATAAGAACTCTGACGGTGATATCTTTGACTTTGCAATCCAAGTTTCAGACACTAAAGTAGTTAATGTTTATAGTCCACCAAATATCCAATGGTCTGACTATAGGATTTTGCCAACTTTAGAACATCTTGTACTGTATGTAGGGGACTTAAAGAATCATCATGTCCAATGGGGTTACAATACCGACGTTGAGAACGGCCGAAAACTTGAAATGGCTGAAATAAACAATCTTTTCCTGATTTTTGATTCTAAGGTGTTAAAGATTCAGCCACTTCATATCCAGCACGTTGGTGTCAAGGGTACTCACATGAGTTAAGGTTTTGCTCATGTCAACGATCAATAAGACCATACCCAATTAGGAGGAGGGTTCTTGATGTTTTTCCCCAATCTCAACATTGGCCCGTACTGGTTTCATTGGGGATCAAAATTCACATAATTCGATCGTTTTCAAGGCCTAGATGAAATGTTAACAAAGCTAATTGGAATGCCTTCTCCACCAGGTTTGAAGATATCAGCAGTTTTATTTCTCATACAATAACAAATTATCATCGTTTCACAAGTATCGTGTTGTCTATTTCTAAAGCATGCCAAGAGGATTAAAATATTTTTTACTGGATGGAGTAAGAAATCGGATGACCTTTACAAAGAATTTAATGTAGTCAGACACTTCAACACTGCTGATCTGCTGCTCCACTCTCTAGACGGAACCAGGAGAAAAAAGTGGTTTAAGACTTTTGATAATATAAACGTTACCCATTGCACAATAAAAACATGATCACTTTTAAGAAAACTCTCAACTTGTGAATATCAAAGAAAGGTACTCGGCCCGAAGGCCTATAACATTGCTAAACGTATAGTCAGCTTATAAAAACCAACCTGCTAGCCTTATGACAAACATCTGATTTATAAATTAAATGAAATAAAAAGAGTTACATTTTATGGTGGGAGAGATAGTCGAAGTGATTTCATTTAAATCCGGGAATGAAAGCAGCAGGTTTTGATGGCATTTTCCAATTTTTTCACATGTTGGTAGCTGAGTGAAACAATGGCTTCAAACATACAGCAATAAGATACTAGCTATAGGAAATTTTCCAAAAGCATTTAAGTGCTCATAAAAAGTAACTGTTCTGAAGTATGGTAAAGATCCGGATTGAGTGGACATCTTTCACCCATAGTGTTAAAAAAGTTGCTGGTGAGACTAATACAAAAGAATAACAACCATTTCTTGTTGTAATTTCCAAGTAGAGCATGCCGGTTTTCACCTTGGCCGAAGTTGTAGCGACCAGATCCTTGCTCTCTCAAATAAATCTACAGCTTCTTTTAATATTACAGTGGCCTATGACACAGTATGAAGTAACTGTTTGTTCTTAAAGTTCTACAGCCTTCTTCCCTGCCCTTTCTTTTCTGACTTTTGTAGTCAATGCTTAGTGCTAAGTTAATAAAGGTTTATTCGGTTGTGAGGAAATCTCTTTTAGACAGCTAAATTATGGTCTACCACAGGAGTATACACTTACTCCAATTTTGTTCAATATTTATACCACTAACATCACAATCAAATTCTAGAAAATTTGGACCGTTTCCGTTTATTTACTACAACAGATTTTTTTGTTTCCATTAATTTACTATAACTTGATAAATATTCTATTGCTTTAAAAACTGTTCGCCAATCATTTTTACGCCCATTGTGATATTCCTTTCCGCTAGCAACCCGATTATTTATTTGATCGATGGCCTTATCTTAACGCTTTCTAAGAGCTTACACACTGAGAGTGCATTCGGTGGTAAGTAAATAATTGGATTTACGAGTTTTTGATCTTTAGTAGCCACCTAACCTAACCTAACCTAGCCTGAACTAACCTAACCATAATTTCGAAAAAAAAGTATTGGTAGTGAATTAACCGAAAAGGTTCGACAATTTATATACGCTGATGATATTGTTTTAGCTTATTAAAACAATATCTTTTATTGCCGGCGTGGTGGCTCAGTGGCTAAGGCTTCGGACTGCGGAGGGCAAGGTCCAAGGTTCGAATCCCCACTGAGCCAACGGTCGGTACTTCACTCGTTGAATACAGTTGACGCACAGGCCTGTAGGCCCATGTCAACTGGCAAGTGAAGTTAAAAAAAAAAAATCTTAAGAGCTACTGAAGTAACACATGAATGTAATCTTGCAACCCTCGAAGAATATTTTAAAACCTTGAAGCTTAGTTCTGACCTATCAAAAGCCGAAGTGGCTCGTTTCCACCTAAAAACCAACATTTGAACATCTTTCCAAATCTTGTAAAGCTGTATTACATTATCTAGGAGTAACATTACATCAATTTTTAGAATTTAGATGTTGGAGTTTAGATGTTGGTTTTTTTATTTAAAGGCCATCTTAAAAAAAATATTTTCAGCAGAATTATAATTCACAATTTTACATTCGCTAGGTTATGGATAATTTATAATAAAATATAGTTGAGGGTAGCTATAAATCTATAAATAAACCTACTGGGATACAGTACTACCCCGAATCAATAATCAATCCATCGGGGTGCACTTGAGATGCAAGTTAGATATACCTATGGGACTGTGTGGTCTTGTGATTGCTCTTGGACAAGATATACAGCTTAATTGATATTTAATTGAGGTCACCTAATATCATAGTTAAATAAATTATGATTTCGACTATTTTTTAATGTTTCTTTATCATTGGCTTTGCTAAAGAGTATGAAACCATGGCATTTTACTGAAATAATGTTATAGAATTTGACATAACTTGTCAAACACATTTTGTTTATTATACTAATGAAAAACGATGTTATGAATATTTTAGCGTATCATGTTACAATAATAATATAAGTCATTAGAAATAACAAATATATATTATAAATATATTAATTGATTATATGACATTTCAGTAGTATAAACGAGTCAAACGGGACAATTCCATCCAGATAAATATAATCACTTATCTTTACGGATTATACTCACGTTAACAATGAGCGTTTAGAACATCTAAATAAGTGAATGTGAATACATGTCTTGATACTTAGGAGTTACGCTGATATGAGACAATGAAGGTAGAATTTGGAAATGAAAACACAATGTTTAAACATTTAACTTATTACAGTGTATTTTATTTATTTTATGTCCAGATTTCAGGCCATCGTCATCACACCAAATTAATATTGCAGATTTAGACTTAGAAAAAAATCAATACCAAGATCTGCTGCCAACTTGAAGTAGAGAGATTATTAAATTACATCATACAAATTACTTAACACAATACATAACTTTTTAGGATGGAGCAATGTATTAAATACTTTTATGGAGTAGTTAATTACCTGTCTAATTCAAATATACATGATTAGTTTCGTATACATTCATGGTAATAAATCCCAAGGCTATACCCCTACTCATCCCACACGTGAGTAGATTATTACTTTCAGGTATATAATTGTAAAATGCAGTGTACAGTGTACAGTGGAGTCAAACACCAAGCTTTATTACTGAATAAGCCTATTTTTGATATATGTCAAGTCTTAATATTAAATTACATAGTACGTGGTACATTGACATATTATTATTGAAATAAGTAAATTATACTTTTCTAAAATAAATAAATAAAACTACAGGAGCCCAAAACAAAAGGGGGATTAGTTGGATCCGTTCATCATCCATCTAACTCCTGAACCCTCACAAACATCCTCCTGGTGAACAGTGACGAGGCACCCTCCTGCCGCTCCCCCACCACCACTTTCACTAACAATATGTAGCTCAAACAATGAACTTTACTGGTGATGGCCGGAAAGCTGCAGTCAGGTTTCGTTGTGTTTTTACATGTCGAAGGAGGGAGTGGTTACATAATGTCTAACTGAGACTTCGAACTAAAATACTAAAAATTAACTAAAAATGGTACAAGGCTAAAACATAATTTTGCTCTTTACTATAATATAAGTTTGTAAAATTTTAAAAGGAGTCATGATAGAACAGGTGCCAATCTTCATGAAAAAGCCTGTTGAACATTAGTTGAGGCCTTTGATAGAATAATATTTTTGATCCAAAATAGGAAGTAACCGCCCTGCTTACGATAACAATACTTAGTAATTGTACGTCAAAGTAACATAGGTTATTTCTAATAGTAATAGGGCTATTTTGTACCCCATGAAGAATTAAATTTCTAGAATTTTAAGGCTAAATTCTAATCATAACTTGAATTTCAGTAGGTACTATAAAAAAAATCGTACTTTTTCATAATTCACGACCATAAACATAACTTAGGTTAACCTAACATAACCTAATACAAGTATTGGTAGTAAATTAACAGAAAAGGAAAAAGTTAAATATCTTTATGATTAAAATATTTTTATTGAAACAACAATTATGGTTAAACCTAGAAATATGACAGAAAAAAAAATTAAAACAATCTATATATTCTGACTTGTTCCGGATATTGAACAGGATCTTGAGCAGTTTCATGGTGTGAATAATACATGAGGGATACAATCTGCAAATATGTGCAACGTCAACGGATACACACACAAGCCTACGTCAGACGTATTTATATATTCAGTTCACGTCACTGGCCTCAGATTCGATTGTCACATGCTTGCGGTCATATTAGTAAAATATTTATTATTTATGCATTTCTGGCATTCAGTGGTTTTCTTTTTATATAGTGTGTTTCCTTCTAATCAGTAAAACAAATTGCGGTGTAGTATTTTAAAATGTGAAAGGAAAACGTTCTTAGTTTTTTTTTTTTTTTTTAAGTTCAATCGCCAGTTGACATGGGCTTACAGCCATGTGCATCAACTTTATTCAACGAGTGAAGTACCGACCGTTGGCTCAGTGGGGATTCGAACCATGGAACTTGCCCTCCGCAGTCGGAAACCTTATCCACTGAGCCACCACGCTGGCAAATTACCTAAGTTTGCCAATCAGCAAATTATTTAAGTACATTTTCAATAACTTATTAGCATTTCATTATTATATGGCCCAAGAGTAGATAAATACATGAAAACGTAAGCATCCGAGTATAACATGCTGTTTCTTTGTACTTTGTAAATTTATCCACATATCTCATAATTCTGTTACTGATAATATAAGGAGAGCGTATATATAGTATTTTTTACACTGCAACTACAATACCAATAACAAACAATATTAAAAATGTTGTACCATTTTTGATGAATGAATAGTCAACCATAGAGCCTGTTATTACATTTTTTTGGAGACTTTATACCTGATATTCCATTTTTACCTATTTGTGTGCTGCATAAATATATTTATAGCTGATACATATGAGGATGTATTTGACTTGTTAAGGTGGTTAACTTTAGATAACAAAAGATGTAATGTTTTAATAAATATAGTTATTTTAACTAACCCAAATTATAACAAAATGTTACGTTACCATTAGCTACCAAAAAGTTGTAATGGACAATAATTATTTTCTCTGGTCACTCAGTTTCAGATATCAAGAGAATTGGACTACATATATATTTTTTCTTGACACATGCATTGAAAAAAAATGATATATTTATTTGTAATATGTATCACAAACACACCAATATATGACACTATATTTGAAAATAATAATAATAATAATAATGAGAATATCAAAGAATTGGAAGGGATTATTTATAGTTATCCATAAGAGAGGACTTTTTGATCCTAACCTCACAAATTGTTTCGTAACATAACCTATATCACAATTTGTACAATAAAGTCTTTTAATTTAATTTCAAAACATTCATTACAACGATAATGAGTTGTGTTTGTCCAGTCCGACGACAAACGAGTATCACTGTGCGTTATTACACTCTGAATATACAATTTATGTTTATGATATGAACTACAAAAACGCATCTGAACTCTAATTATCTTAAAAATTAATGTATTATTAGAAAGTATAAACCACTTACTTATGTAACTTACTTAAATGTCATCGAAATTTAAGTAGTATTTAAAATAGAAAATCTTATGATATTAAATGTGATAAATGATATGAACTGTCCTAGTTTTATATTCAAGAAAAGTAGAAATTTCCTAGAAGGGTCATAAACTTTAGTTATAAAGATGACAGTATATTTTAAAATGTAAAGAATATAGTATTTGCTAGAGTTGTTGTTAAAAAAACTACCATTCATATATTAATATATATATTAAAAGTGCATAATGTCATTACTGTAATGAAAGTTTTTGAGACAACTAGAGCTTGGATATCGTGTATAGTTTTTCACGCAATTATAGCGTTTTCAGTAAAAAAAAGAACAAAAGTAATTTTTTTGACAAACAAACAAAGTGTAATTTAACTTAGAGTTACATGTCTCGTTTGACTGTTACAGCGTTGAACTTGAATAGAAATGATAAAATGATAAAATTACATTTATGTAATAAGCATTATCTGGTGGTAATCAGTGAACGATACAAATTGAGCTTTTCCCTATTTAGTAAATATAATGAAGTTGTAAACTAAAATCTAAGGTGGCAGCTTTTAATGAGTTATTATATTTTTGTTGTGAAAGCTAAATAATGTGTTGATTTCGTTATTGTTTTGCTGTGGCAACATACCAGTTGTTATAAACGGTTAATGTTGTACATCTGAGATAACAATAATGAACCACTTTTAAATAGTGAATAATTTATCTTACTTTTAAAACAAGTGTTTTCATAATACATTTTGATTGATTTTAAATGTTACATAATACCCTTGCACGCATCGCGTGTCAACTCGGTTCCCCACTGCGTTCGTTTCATCTTTCTTGTAAGGTTTTGTTATTTTCTTCACACTGAATCACTTGTATTTAGTTGTACCAACTTTTATAACATGTTTGTGTAGATGTAATTTA
>JAQJVL010003565.1:0-45000 GCA_035578905.1 Stictocephala bisonia | reverse complement strand
TCTTAACTCCCTATATTTTAGTTGGATAAAGTCAAAACTCTATTATATTGAATATTTAATCAAGAATCGCTGGTGATAATTTATAAAATACTAATAAAAAGACAGTTATAAATTGACATCTAAAAAATTAATATACTATGAAACTTTTGACTATATGTTCAGTGAAAACAAATATTACTCAATTTCTTATCAAATAATTAACCTTACCTACTCAATATTCTACTTAGTAAAATTTTGTTCCTGGAAAAAAATTTGGAAGACATTTATTTAACTACAGATCATAAGTAGGTTAGGTTGGAAAAAATACAGTCCAACGAAGATTTTATGTTCTTATTTCCTCTTTAGAGGTAGCAAAAGTCACTCAATTACAATATACAAGTGGAGGAAGCTACAATATACAAGGAATCGGATGGGGGTGCCCAAAACCTACACTCCACCGATACTTCCACCGGCCAATAACACCAGTTATGTGAATTGTCAAGTCTTGCAAAACACGTACCAATGTACGTTTAAAATTTGGGTCAATGGTGTATAGGTGGGCTGGTGGGTCAATACTAGTGTACGTGTACGGGTAGGAGAGTGAGTCGATACTACCTTAGGTGTATAGATGGTAAGGCGAGTCAATACTACCATGGTTGTATGGGTGGGAAGGTTGGTCAATACTAACGTAGGTGTAAGAGTGAGAGGGTGTTTCAATGTGTGTGTGTGTGTGTGTGTGTGTGTGTGTGTGTGTGTGTGTGTGTGTGTGTGTGTGTATGTGTGTGTGTGTGTGTGTGTGTGTGTGTTTGTGTGTGTGTGTGTGTGTGTGTGTGTGTGTGTGTGTGTGTGTGTGTGTGTGTGTGTGTGTGTGTGTGTGTGTGTGTGTGTGTGTGTGTGTGTGTGTGTGTGTGTTTGTGTGTGTGTGTGTGTGTGTGTGTGTGTGTGTGTGTGTGTGTGTGTGTGTGTGTGTGTGTGTGTGTGTGTGTGTGTGTGTGTGTGTGTGTGTGTGTGTGTGTGTGTGTGTGTGTGTGTGTGTGTGTGTGTGTGTGTGTGTGTGTGTGTGTGTGTGTGTGTGTGTGTGTGTGTGTGTGTGTGTGTGTGTGTGTGTGTGTGTGTGTGTGTGTGTGTGTGTGTGTGTGTGTGTGTGTGTGTGTGTGTGTGTAAGGACCCCCCTCGGTCCTTACTACCGTATTATTGTAACTGTGAGGAAATACAAGCCTTCTTTTGTGCATGGAAAGGTGGGTAAATACTAGAGGACAAGTATGGGTGGGGTTTTATGATTCTATTGTCCTCTTTTGTCAAACGGGTGCCTGTTAGATGTATTTTCCAACGTTACAACTGTCGTATTTCTTATAAATCTTATTTCATCCTTAGTAAATTTATTATTTGTACAAAATCTTATGAAGTACCATCATTTAAAAAAGCTATTAATTATTTAGTTCTACCAAATAAAACCTTTCTATCAACTAATCCTATGACAACATTTAAGCACCATAACGTTGTCTTGATAACTGTGCTTGATAATACCTGACCTCAAGGAAAAAAATTTTAATCAGACAAAAATTAAATCGTTTCAAGACCTATGATCAAAGGTAATCATTTGTAAATTTTAAGTTAGGGAACTAGCTTCTAAAATAAGGATCTACTTAAATAATAGATAAGCTTAAATGATGTGTGAATGTTCCGTAAAAGGGTTTTATTTACAAGGAGATTCATCAGGACTAAATATGAATCAGAGCAGTTCGTCTTTAAATTGGAGATTTGTTCATTTTAGTTGTGAATGAGCACCTATCAATATAAAAACAATTCCAAACGATAGCCAATCGGAATTAATTACAAACTCAATAACAGAGCCATAGTCAAAATATATCAGTACTCTCACTGTAAAGGCAAGGACAGCTGCGTCCATTGACCTACACCTCAATCCAGAGCTCAGAGACGCGCTCCCCATGACAACTCAAGGCACGCCACTCATGTCCAATCAACAGGACAAACACACGACTCGATACTACATAAACCCCTTATCAATCGATTTCTTGATACATTTCACTATAAATACGAATCAAAATACAACACCAAACAATTTATCGGTATCGGTCCTGTTACCCCTCATCTACCTGTACTAGGCTGAAGAGGCCCTAGTGCCTACACCAGCCGTAGCTCCCTGCTACACCTTCACGAGCCAGATCCAGAACACCAAATATGACTAAGAAAAAAACCACTCAACTAAATCCAAACTGCACCGATTAACCACCTAATAGACAGGCATCAAAATTAAATATAATCAAACCTGGTCCATATTTCCTTCTTAACTTTCACTACTCATTTTATAATGTATAATATTAATTATTTTTATAGAATCTATAACATTTACTTTTAAACTTTCCTGCTATAAGTGACTATTTTTATTCAGTATAGCTTGGGTGATTGTGGGCTTCATTGTGTATGCTGTAGTTTAAGGTATCAGTTCGGCGAACACTAATTATATTATACCCTGTGAGTTAATATTACCATATAAGTATATTGTATAAGCACTATGAGTGAATTTAAGAACTATGACTGGCTAGTGCATAAAAGTGTTATAATGGAATATAAGTTTTATGTATTTAGAAGCTTCACCTAAATTTCTGAACTGGTTGTACTTTATTTCTTGAATTAGAAGAATGTTCTACTACAACTTTTATTTTTAAAATATTGTTGCTACATTTTCCCAGTTGTAAATGACCATGTTTGAAATCACCTAATTAACACAATAACTTTATTAATTTTTTAGTTTTAAGGTAAATTATTGATTAAAGAACGTGCCATGTATGTGTTTTACAGATAATCTCCTTCTATTTCGAAGGAAATCCTTGGTCTAAAAGTCAACAGTTTATATAATTGTCTGATTATGGTTTTATTACAGTGAAATATCTGACGGAACTGTTTAACATTTTTCTTCTCATTTTTTTTCTTTTTTTTCTGGTGCCTACATTACTTCAGTATAGACGTTATTGTTCTATTTCTTAATCACGAGCTATCAATTAAGCGATTTTCAAATTTATTTGGTGAATTTACCCTTCATAAATTAAAGGAAACATATATATTTAATTAAGTATTTTGTTTAAATAAATTATATAAATTTGAATGTTATTGGTTTCCTACCTACGTTGTAAAACCTATCCAAACCAATACTTTAAGTTAAGGCTTTCAACATTACTCAAATACCCCTTTGTTGAGGGATATTTTGAAACATAAATACTGCATGGATGTTGAATGCAAGTAAAATAAAATACAAATTGTTATAGGTTCACTGAACAAAACTATTTTCAAAATGTCACCAACAGTAATTAACTGTTTAGACATATGAGTTGGCCACCTCTATTCAAGAACCGTGACAATTCCTATTGTTGCCTAGTTGACAGCTGATTTTCCATCATTCAAACCCTTCATTATGGTTCTAGCTATGGTTATTTACAAACTATTTCTTGCAAATAAAACATTTCATCAAGTAACAATCTAGACACACATAATGATAATTAGAGACGATATTTAATTATTGTAAAAGAAAATTAGAACCTTGTTGCTATTGAATGAGCTATTTAAAAATACAGGGCAAAAAATTAATTTTTTGTATCAATCCCAAGGGAAGGAGAAAATAACATCACATCAAAGGAGAAAGTAACAAAGGAAGTTGTCCTCTGATATCTTACACATTTAAAAACTGTAGTGTTTGTCTTTATTATATTGTGAAAATCAATAGAAATTACTTTTTCAAAACGTTTCATTTATAATTCAATCTATAAACTGTACAATTTATCTCTCAGTTGTTTAAATACTCAAATGAAAACAGTTTATTTCTTACATTGTATTACATAATATTAAAATAAATTCTCAATTCTCGTTTCTTCAGAACTTCTGAAATATATTAAGCATCAAGTTACAAAGTTAACATAGATTGAGTTACAATTTTACAGTGAATATACAGTTTAATGTTGACCCAATTTTCCAGTGTTACAGTAAATATATCAAATATAATATTTTAATTAATGTGGAAGCCATGCAATAGTATGTTTACTATATCATCTCATTACATGAAGCATTGATTATTAGTTGTGAATTGTAAAATAAGACCTAAATATGGCTTTTATGATTGATGGTAAAACTAAATGGTATATATACCTATAAAAGACAAATACCACTGACTTATTCACTCATCGCTGTAACTAGACATGTACTAAACCTACGAGGCTGAAATGTTATAGAGTCAAAGGGTCAATGTTTTAGATGTGCAATAAGAATGATTTTGAAAAATTCTTAGTAAATCGTATATGACAGCCTATGTATTGTTAAAGATTTTAAATGCCAAAACCAGCGTTTCTCTAATTGCACTGTAGTGGCCAAATGAACGGTTGTACAGCAAAACTAACATCATTTTCTGTGCCTGATTGAGACTTTGGCCCTATGAATTTTTGCTCTATCTCAACTAATTCATCCTTAGGTTGAGCTAGATTTTCAATTTGTCCGAGTAAATCAAATTGGTTAATTTACGCCGTCTAAGAGTAGATTTACAGATTTTTGTGGACCGTGAAACTTTATTATCTAGGAGAACAAACTGTTTTCAATCGTAAAATTAACAATTTAATTTTAAAGCATGCATAGCCAGATTATTGAACATGGCGAGAAAGACAATATTATGTTGATTCAGAGTCAAATATATTACTTTGTGCCCTCTAAAAGTAGACATATGTTTTGGACTTTGAAACATTTTGATCTAAGAGAACACTGATTTTAATCGGAGAATTAATAATTTTATTTGACCAAATGCAGAACCAGTTCACAGGATATGGCTAAATATGGCGGGAAATCCGATATTTCCCTGATTCAGATTCAACTACAGTAATTTGTGCCCTGTAGGTCTAAAAGTAGACTTACAGATTTTTCTCGTAGTAGACTGAATTTTTTTTATCTAAGAGAACAAACTGATTTCAATAGTACAATTGTAAATGTAACATAAATATGTACATAAAACATTTACCACTCATCACTATTTCTGTAAAACTATACGTCCAATTGACTTTATATTTTGTACATAAGTTTATCTTGGCCTGTAGAGGCTCACTAAGATATTATTTTTCTCTCAGACCTCAGGCCTCCATCGCGCTGGCCTCTGAAGTTCCCGATTACTCCAGAACTAAGTTCTGCTTTGAGTTGTTTTTTGTTGGAAGTTTCAACCTTCAAAAATAATGTTAAAGCATACTTACTTTGAAAAATTCACCACAAGGGAAAATTTGGAAGAAAGAAAAACAAATATTACATTTAACATTGAAACATAATGGATTTTCAGTTAGAGAAATCAATAATAGAATTGGAAAACAGCTGAAGGGGAATGAACAAGAGATAGAATAGACAAAAGATAAGATAAGGATACCTCAAAAGGGTATATCTACCTTACATAAAGGGAACAATGGAAAAGATTGGCAGGATATTAGGCCCAAATAAAGAAAATATAAAAACCATTTATAAGCTACCGAAGAAACTGAAAACTTTCTGAGGCCAGTCAAAGATAAAATACCATAGGCTATGCCTGGATTATATGAAATACCTTGTAGTTGCGGATCAGTCTACATAGGGGAAACCAAGAGGTTAATTTCCTCAAGGATTAAAGAACATATAAGGCATACTAAGAATGAAGATACGGAAAAGTCTGCAGTTGCTGAACATAGCACAAAAAGTAATCATGGAATTTTATTTGAAAAAACTAAAGTTCATAACAACATCCCAAATTAATACCCGAGAATCGTAAGGGAAGCTATAGAAATGTATAAAAGAAGAAATACTTTTAATAAGGATGATAGTATACAGCTACCAAAGACATGGGAACCCATTTAAATTAAATTGAAAAATGGAAGTCAGCCATATTGATTTTCCTCGGCCAGTCTCTACCCCCCTCATCAGCATACCTGCCAAACCAGTCCCCACCCCACCACCTGATATAAAAGCTGGAAGGTCATTCGCCGATCTCAGTCTCAGAGAAACCATGGAGGATGCTATATCACAGTATGGGCGAAACGTCTGGTTAACTTGTAAATATTGTAGATTTGTACCTTGACGCAGTTGGTACCGGAAAATGTAGCTTCTAGTGACACAAAGAAGATGATGAGCTTGTAAGTTGATGATAGACAAATACAGGAGTAATATTACAATTTGATATCACTTTTCCTGGGCCGAACACTATTAGAAGTTTATGTAAAAGAAAGGAATTTTGTTTAAAATTGTGGATAACCCTTCTTCTCTCCTTATTTGACTTTAAAAATGTATTTATTCTGCTTTGAGTTATTTTTTGTTGGAAGTTTCAACTATCAAGAATAATATTAAAGCATACTTACTTTAAAAAATTCACCAAGGGAAAAATTACAAACTTTTGGGTTGTTATTATTCTAGGGAGGACTTCACCTTATAATTTGTCTTTCATAAAATGACTCATAATAAAATTGGTCAATATTAAATCTAATTATTTTTTTTTACACTGCAAAGTAAGTTACTTGAATCTAAATTACTATGGATATTATCAAAATACTTTCCGATATAGAATCTTAGTTTGGGGAAGATGTATGACTAATTATATAAACCAATGCAAAGTCTTTCTTATAGAATATTAAAAATGACTATGGGCAATAAAAAAACTGCTTATTAAAAAAGGATAATTTTGTATGTGTGTAATAGTGTAGATTGAACATTGATATCTGTTTAAGTAAAACAAGATTCAAGAGGTCAGTCATCAAAATAAGTTTTGGTAAATAGCAATTGTAATTTTACATGTTTTGTGATTATTTAATAAATTGAAACCTGATCGCTGAAAGAAATCAGTTAAATGAAAAATCCATTAATAAAAACAATTGACGTGGAATAGTTTTTACTTCATATAACTGTTATTATATTACAACACCCAAAACAGTAATTTTTTACTTCTATAGGTCCTCCATTTCTTAACAATATAAGATTAATAATTAAAAATTGTACAAAATAGGTACAAACAATTTTCTTTACCGAAACCTGAAACATTCTAATTTTGAAGCTAGTAAGATATGTAATACAAACATGTGAGTGTTCTCAAGAAAAGAAGCAACTGTTAAATAATAAAACATAAAAAATCGCACGTAAAATATCTTAGAAATTGCACGTAAAAATAAAAAGATCATACTTATATGAGTTTGGGAGGAATCCATTTATTAGATACCTCATTGCTAGTACCTTTATAAATCTACTTCCAAATAATCTCAAGGACCACTTGCTTTATCCTAATTGGCCAGAACGTAATGGAGTGGTTAATAAATGTTATGCTATGAAAAGAACACTATACATTCAATCTAATCAGCGTCAACAATAGATACCATTATTGTCCTCTGTTCTGTGACTACACAGACAAAAACACTTTAATTGATTGTTGTCACCAGCTCCTCCATCACTGTTGAATATATCTTCTGTCTCTGATAAGACCATATACTTAATAATCCAGGCTATCAGCTTTATTAATTTTCAAATACTATCATTATCGTCATAAACTGTTTGGTTATATAAAAAATAAATATTTTATGGTTATAAAAAATATCAAAATACCCAGGAATATTAACAGTTCATGATATTAATATTTGGTTATCTTTGTTTATTACATATAATTTACTAACCCTGTTGTTACCATAGGCCTACTTGTGACATATAAGAGTTAAAGTATATTTAAAAGACCAGCAATACTAAACAAGTTTTTATACTTAAAGAAATACTCGTAGTTAAGACATTCAGTGTTGGAAAGGGTTTTCAATAGGAAATATAAATTGTTAATAAGGTATAAGGCCTCAACTAGAATATGGTCAGGTAGTTGGGTAATCCACAATGTACCGTATGGTCAGGAGATTGGGTAATCTACACGGTACCGTATGGTCAGGTGGTTGGGTAATCTACATGGTACCGTATGGTGATCAATCTCTGTGCCCCAAGAAACCCCCAGGAACACCAACTCCTGGATCAACCGTTCCCCGGAAAGCCTCAAGCTGGGACACATGGGCTTTCCTGAACACCCTGCCTGACTGGGGATCAACCAGCAGAGCAGTCACCGGTGACAAAAACCTGTCGATGCGGTGGGGACCAGACCACCGATAGCACAACTTTGCAGCTCTTCGTTCCGCGGCCGAACTGACCGGGTGAGCCTGACAAAGAACCAGATCTCCAACCTGAAAAGGGTTAGGAGTACGACCCTTATCATACCTCCTACTTACTCTCTCTCTAGCACGTAGCAGGTTGCGCCGAGCAGCCCGCCACGTGGACACTACGTCAGTGGCACCTGGCGTAGGTAGAAGATCCTCTAGCCTCCACAAGTTGGACAAAGGGTTGTTAGGAGGGTAGCCATGTAGAATCTCGAAGGGAGTGGCATTGTGACTCTCATGCTTGGAAGAATTAAAAGCAAGCTGGAGCCAAGAGATACTCTCATCCCAGGTGTTCTGCTTCTCAGCATGGAAAGTAATAAGGGCAGACCGAAGATTGCGGTTGAACCGCTCTGCATGAGAAGGCTGTGGGTAATAAGGAGAGGTAGTCACATGCCTGATACCATTGCCAAAACAGAACCTACGAAACTCGTGTGAGGTAAACTGGCTACCGTTGTCGGACACAAGAGTAGAAGGCACACCAAAGTGCTGGAAGAGTTGGGACTGGAGAGCACAGATGGTGAGCTTAGCCGTAGCACTCCGAAGTGGGAAAAGCCAAACGAACTTCGAGAAAGCATCCACACAAACAAGTAGGTAGGAGCTACCTGACTTGCTACGGGGAAAAGGACCCACGTAGTCGATGAACAACTTCTCAAAAGGACGCTCGGCCACTTCAGAAGATAACAACCCTAACTTTGCATTCTGACTAGGCTTGCTGAGAGAGCACAGGTGACAAGCCCGCACTCTGCTTTCTTTTCCTGGTGAGACAACGTCCTATAAGCAAAAGCGATGGGCTGCCTGACCCCATCAAACTCCTGAGAAAGAACAGCAGCAATGGCGGAGGAGGAGGCATCAGTCTGAAGAATGAATTCTCTGCTGAAATCAGGCATACGCAGGACAGGAGGTTGCTTGATAGCCTCCTTGAGAGCATCAAAGGCAGTCTGCTGAGCTTGGCCCCACACAAAAGGGACACCTTTCTTCCGCAACTCGTTCAACGGGGCAGCAAGCTCGGCCACGTTAGGGATGAGCCTACAGTAAAAATTCATCATCCCCACAAAACGGGCAATCCCCTTGGCATCTCTGGGAGGAGGAAACTCCCGAATGCCCTGGGTCCTCGCAGGATCAATTCAGACGCCTCGAGAAGATATCAGATGACCCAGAAAAGAAATCTCAGGACGAGCAAAAGTGACTTTCTCCGGATTGACGGTAAGGCCAGCTGATTTAAGGTGACTAAGAACTTCCTCCAGATGTTGCATGTGTTACCTGAAAGTCTCACTGTAGACAAGAAGGTCGTCCAGGTAATTAAAGACAAACTTGAATACACATCATGGAAGATGGAATCAAGCAGACGAGTAAGAGTCTGGGCACCCACAGCAAGACCCATAGGAACCCTAGTGAACTGATAGAGATTCCAGGGAACACAGAAGCTAGTCATAGGCCGTGATTCCTTCTTCAATGGAATCTGATGGTAGGCCTGGTTCAAATCAAAAACACTGAAAAACTTAGCCTTACCGAACCAATCAAACGCAGAATGCAAATCAGGCAGAGGTACCGAGTCAAGAGCGACCTTAGCGTTGAGCCTCCGATAATCCATCACAAGCCTAGACTTACCATTAGGCTTGGGCACAAGAAAAGCTGGACTGGCATAAGCGGAACGAGACGGTTCAATCACACCCTTGCTCAGAAGATCTTCAATCATAGCCCTCATAACCTCCATCTTTGGGGGAGCAAGTTTGTACGGATGACTTCTAACAGGCTGAGAATCGGTGAGGTAGATCTCATACTCCAGAAGAGAAGTGACCCCAAGTACAGGCGTAAGCACATCAGGAAACCGCAAACACAGCCCCCTGATGGCCTCCGCCTGCTCAGGGGGGAGATGACCAGCTGGATCCACCTTGGGTTGTTCGGGCTCACAACCCACCTCTCTGACTGCAGGAGGGCAGTCAGAATCACCTACTAGAGGCACCCAAAACTCGCCGATTGAACTTGAAAAACATCTGGCGCTTCTGGAGGTCAAGCACCATACCACTCTTAGAAATAAAGTCTGCCCCTAGGATACAAGAAACCGCCAGGTCCTTGGCAACAAGAAAACCCCACCTCCAGGAAAATCCTTCGATCTTTAAATTTAATGACGCCTTCAGAAGAATAGGTAAAGGAGTTTGGGATGCCGTCCAGCAAGTAACAGAAGAAGGCTCGGTGTGCCTGACAAGTCCTAAGGCGTCAAGGGACTCAAAAAGAGAAAGACTGATGATACTGCATACCGAACCAGAATCAAGAAGGGCTCGACACACCGTACCACCAAAAGATACAAAAACGCCAGGACACACCGAGGTGACCACACTAAGTCCCAGGGAAGCCATGCCAGCAAGGCCCGAACAATCCCCGCCCCTCCTGTTATGGGCACGTGTCAGAGGCAAATGGCCACGGTCACTCGCAACAACGCGGGGAGCTACTGTGGAGGCAACCCCCCGCGCTGAGCGTTTCCCGCCCCACGACCTCGAGCACGTGGACAGTCACGACGAATGTGACCAGGTTGGCCACAAGCAAAACACACAACAGGAGGCTGAGAACCACGACCCTCCACTGGCCGACTCACACCTATAGACATAGCCGGTCGACGGGTGGGGAGAGCACGATGACTCTCATAATCCCTCCCTTGCTGGTCTGAGAACTGCACGCTGCGCGAAACAATGCACAGCTGATGCAGCTCCCGAAAAGACGAAGGCACACCAGCAAAAACTAGCCTACACCGTTCTTCAGGAGAAATACCATCTAGGATGACACGAACGGTGTCAGCTTCAGAAAGTGTAAGGCGCAACGCTTGCCGAGCTTCCTTGACTGAAGAGACATAGGCTGCCAGAGACTCGCCCCTATCCTGCGACCGATAAAATCTGTCCATAACCATCCTCTCCCTGAGTCTAATGGGAAGAAACGACGACAGTAATTCTCGATGGAACGAGTCCACCGAGGCATCACTGGCCAAGACAGAACTCCGCAACTCCCCAACAGGACCTCGGCAATAAGGGAAAATCAGACGAAGTAAGTCCCCAGCCTGCATGCCGGGCATCTCACTAAGCCTGAGAAAGGCCACTAGAAACTTCAAAAGCTCCTCAGGATCCATCCCATCGATCACAGGGAGATTCTGGATTATGGGCGTGAGAGGGTTAGGTAGCTTGTGGTAGCTCAGCTGCAGAAGAGCAGGTGAACACAAAGGAGCCGAAGCAGAAGGAACGGCAACTGGAGCCGAACCACAAGCGACCTCAACAGAAACGCCTGCAGGCTCAGAAGGAGCCTCAGGCACAGTGAGAGCCGTTGTCTCAGCCTGCGGCCTCGACACGTTAGGCGACAGCGAGAAATTAGGCCGCTGACCCAAACCCGTAGGAGTCGTGTAACCGGAGAGTGCCTGAAAAATCTCCTCAAGCCTAGACACACTCTCCAAGATCCACGCCCTATCCGATGGTTCCAACCCCAGTGCCCAGTTGACCATCCGTAAGTGAGCAAGCAGATGCCCCAAACGTGCAAGACGGCAGGCCCAGTCACGACCTACTGGAGGTTCCAACTGCAAATCTTCCAAAACCCCTTCCTAATCTTCCACCTTACGTTTACAAACCAACAACTCATCACCAACCTCCAGTAGATCAGACCACTCCACCGCCGTACCCGTGGACAACTGCTCCCACAGCAACCTCCGGAGATTCAAATCATCACCCTCCGGAGTCACCCCACGTGACCTCAACTCAAAAATCAACTCCTCCTTCACCAGGAGGGTAACATTCTGCAGATGGGCCATCTCGAACGCAACAAATCTCGTCAATACAAAAAAAAAAAAAAAAAAAAAAAAAAAAAAAAAAAAAAAAAAAAAAAAAAAAAACGACAACTCCAGGGTCCCAGACGAACAAAAACCCTCAGCCAACCGAGTCACTGCTGACCACTCCCATCCACTTATGAAACCCATTCAACAAAGTAACCAAGCGGATTGCCTAGTTTTTTTTTTTTTTTTTTTTTTTTTTTTTTTTTTTTTTAATATAAGTTAAATTATTTATTTGGTTTTCTAATGGTTTTTGTTTTTAAATAATTATTTATTTGTTTCTCTTTTTTTTTCTTTAACCAAGTATCAAAACGGTAGGTCGACCAACACTGGCCTACTAACTAACAAACACCCACCGCCAACAACCAAGAGAGCGTCAAACTATTTTTTTTTTTTTTTTTTAGGCAACCACGCTCTGCTACCAATTGAGACCCATCCCCCCACCAAAGCTGGAAAGCGTGCCAACTGGGGGATGGCTCAAAACAAGTCAAGCGATGGGATCACAGGTGGCAGTTGGAGGGTCAAAATAAAACTCGGCAGCTGAGCAAAACTAATTTATTTCAAGAAAGAACATTTTAATCAATCCAAAAGCAAAACTGGCAGGCAGAAGGCCACAATATAAATTCTCAGTTAAATAAATACAAGAAACACTAAAATTAACAAGATAATACAAACGGTACAGAAACAACAAACTCTACAAAAACCAAAATTAACAACTACATGGCCTATCTGCAGTTTAGCCTGAGACACCCAAAACGTAAGAAATTTATTAACAACTTAAGAGGGAACATTTAGAAACAATTTAGGTAACCCCAAATAACCCCGGCAATTTAGCCCACATCCCATGATTCCACCGAGACCAGGGAGTAAGCCGGAATCCCTGGGCAGCTCCGAATAAGAAGTTAAGTCGAAGAAAAATAATCCCCTTTTGGTGAAGATTTTAAAAATTAAACAATTTAAAGAAAAATATAACACGGTACCGTTCTAGTAAAAAGTCACTTCAAGACATCCGGAATACAATTAACAAAAAAAAATATAAATTACAATCACTAGGCCTAAACAATACAATAAATAATAACCTAATTTAACAGTTAGACCTAACAAATATAAACTCTAAAATATATAACAACAAATTAAACTAAATAACAATAAATATTAACACTAAACGTTCTTGTGTATTTCAAGTTTTTTTTTTCTTTTATAAAAAAAATATATAGGTCCCCATGGCTGTTTCATCACTTTTCAGTCTTTAGGCCTAGGCCTCAGTAAATAGTTCAGGACCTTTTTTTCCTTTCTCTTTATATTTCACTTTTTTTTCTTTTTAAAATATACCATCAAAACCCCCAGCTCAGCCGCCGGGAAACAAAATGGAACGCACTGACCTGAGGACCAAAGAACAACACCCATATGTAGGGATGGCAGCGTAGTCAAGACATAGGTTCTACGACATAGTCCTCAGGCCAGGCAGGCAGTGCAGATGGTCGACCTTCCCCGGACGGCAGGCTGAGGGTTGAAACGTCCTACTCAAGGACCCTGGACTGCAAGGCCAAACACAGCAATTAAAAATAGTCCAGCCACAACAACAAAAATACTACACATAACAACTAATACATGAAATGGCAAAACAATACAAGAACAGACAAAATTGTATTTGATTGGAGCACACTAGAAAATAAAAGATCCATTTTTAGGCTATGAATAATTATGTTGGAAACTCAGATTTAAAACAAGTTGCAACTTAACAAACTACCAAAGAATTAATTACGTATATGGAACTAAAAATGACAAACTGAAAACTAGGCTATTGATACAGGAGCAATATGTTATAACATGAAAATCAAACTACACAGATAGGCTAGGTTATTGTCAATGAACAAAAATATGGTAAATCGTTAACTCCAACTGAAAAAAGGCTCAACGAAACATTATACAGAACTACTATTAAATATAAAACCAGATATGAAAAGCAATTAATGTTAAAAAGGTAACATTGAGCACGTGGCTCAAACCTAGGTTAACCAATATCTAGACAATACAAATTTAAAAATGCCCTGAAAATGACAAATAAACCATAATATTATTTAGACAAAGTATTTTCACCAAAAGGGTGATTAGATATTAGATATTACAAAATGAACACTTACGTTTTGAGTCTCTAGCCGGACATGTCTTGATTCCGCTAGGCGTAGAAAGTCAAATGACGGCCAACCTCACAGAGAAGAGCTGGAACACGGCACGACCGAGTCCAAACCAACGGCCACCAAAGTAAAGCGAATCACCGGGCACGGGCGGTCTCAGGCAGCCCGGCAGACCACGACAAAAAAAACGCAATGTACCGGTCCAAAGACCCGGTACAATGGTCAGGTAGTTGGGTAATCTACACGGTACCGTATGGTCAGGTGGTTGGGTAATCTACACGGTACCGTATGGTCAGGTAGTTGGGTAATATACACGGTACCGTATGGTCAGGTAGTTGGGTAATCTACACGGTACCGTATGGTCAGGTAGTTAGGTAATCTACAAGGTACCATATGGTCAGGTGGTTGGGTAATCTACACGGTACTGTATGGTCAGGTAGTTAGATAATCTACAAGGTACCGTATGGTCAGGTAGTTGGGTATTCTACACGGTACCGTATGGTCAGGTAGTTGGGTAATCTACAAGGTACCGTATGGTCAGGTGGTTGGGTAATCTACACGGTACCGTATGGTCAGGTGGTTGGGTAATCTACACGGTACCGTATGATCAGGCAGTTAAGTAATCTACACAGTACCGTATGGTCAGGTAGTTGGGTAATCTACAAGGTACCGTATGGTCAGGAGGTTGGGTAATCCAAACGGTACCGTATGGTCAGGTGGTTTGGTAATCTACAAGGAACCGTATGGTCAGGAGGTTGGGTAGTCCAAACGGTACCGTATGGTCAGGTAGTTGGGTAATCTACAAGGTACCGTATGGTCAGGAGGTTGGGTAATCCAAACGGTACCGTATGGTCAGGTAGTTGGGTAATCCAAACGGTACCGTATGGTCAGGAGGTTGGGTAATCCAAACGGTACCGTATGGTCAGGTAGTTGGGTAATACAAACGGTACCGTATGGTCAGGTGGTTGGGTAATCCAAACGGTACCGTATGGTCAGGAGGTTGGGTAATCCAAACGGTACCGTATGGTCAGGTGGTTGGGTAATCCAAACGGTACCGTATGGTCAGGGGGTTGGGTAATCCAAACGGTACCGTATGGTCAGGAGGTTGGGTAATCTACACGGTACCGTATGGTCAGGTGGTTGGGTAATCCAAACGGTACCGTATGGTCAGGTGGTTGGGTAATCCAAACGGTATGGTATGGTCAGGAGGTTGGGTAATCTACACGGTACCGTATGGTCAGGTGGTTGGGTAATATACACGGTACCGTATGGTCAGGTGGTTGTGTAATCCAAACGGTACCGTATGGTCAGGAGGTTGGTTAATCTACACGGTACCGTATGGTCAGGTAGTTGGGTAATATACACGGTACCGTATGGTCAGGTAGTTGGGTAATCCAAATGGTACCGTATGGTCAGGTGGTTGGGTAATCCAAACGGTACCGTATGGTCAGGAGGTTGGGTAATCCAAACGGTACCGTATGGTCAGGTGGTTGGGTAATCCAAACGGTACCGTATGGTCAGGTGGTTGGGTATTCTACACGGTACCGTATGGTCAGGTGGTTGGGTAATATACACGGTACCGTATGGTCAGGTAGTTGGGTAATATACACGGTACCGTATGGTCAGGTAGTTAGGTAATCCAAACGGTACCATATGGTCAGGTGGTTGGGTAATCCAAACGGTACCGTATGGTCAGGAGATTGGGTAATCTACACGGTACCGTATGGTCAGGTAGTTGGGTAATATACACGGTACCGTATGGTCAGGTAGTTGGGTAATATACACGGTACCGTATGGTCAGGTAGTTGGGTAATCCAAACGGTACCATATGGTCACGTGGTTGGGTAATCCAAACGGTACCGTATGGTCAGGAGGTTGGGTAATCTACACGGTACCGTATGGTCAGGTAGTTGGGTAATATACACGGTACCGTATGGTCAGGTAGTTGGGTAATCCAAACGGTAGCGTATGGTCAGGTGGTTGGGTATTCCAAACGGTACCGTATGGTCAGGAGGTTGGGTAATCCAAACGGTACCGTATGGTCAGGTGGTTGGGTAATCTAAACGGTACCGTATGGTCAGGTGGTTGGGTAATCTAAACGGTACCGTATGGTCAGGAGGTTGGGTAATCTAAACGGTACCGTATGGTCAGGTGGTTGGGTAATCTAAACGGTACCGTATGGTCAGGTGGTTGGGTAATCCAAACGGCACCGTATGGTCAGTTGGTTGGGTCATCATAACTGAACGTGTTTAGGTAGGTGTTTGGGTCAGAACTAGTGGATGTGTATGGGCTGGTAGTCGGGTCAGCACCACTGAACTTGTATAGGTGGGTGGTTAGGTCAGCACTAATGTATGTGTATGGGCAGATAGTCGGGTCAGCACCACTGAACTTGTATAGGTGGGTGGTTAGGTCAGCACTAATGTATGTGTATGGGCAGATAGTTGGGTCAGCATCACTTAACTTGTATAGGTGAGAGGTTAGGTCAGCACTAATGTATGTTTAAGGGCAGATAGTCGGGTCAGCACCACTAAACGTGTATAGGTGGGTGGTTGGGTCAGCATTAAAGTGCGTCACCAATTTTAGGATTTCACCAAAACAGTTTTAAGGTACATATCTGATTTGTTTAATTTAACTTTTTACTCAGTTTCCTAACAGTTTATTATATTTCCCAATTATCTAACCTATTGCCTATGGAAAGTAAAGGTACCTTAACCCCTTTACAGTGTAAAACTGTTAGTTGGATAAATATTGTAAATTTACTCTTAAATTCATAGGGCTCTTTCTTAGTGATTTTGAGAACAGTGAAGTTAAATATTATATTTGTTGGGTAGATTTTTGGGTTTTGAGCTTCCTCAGAAGGAAAAACAGTGTAGGTCGTAATCAGGTTTTTTTTATAATTTCTTCTATAAAAAATATGCCACAAAAAATAAATATGCTCTAATGTAAAAGTCAATGTATGATTATAGCCTAGTACTGTTCCTAATTTTTATATATGAAACTATCATAACAGTAGAGTGAGAATTTTTGACTTTTTATGCTCCAAGCATAAAGTTATTATTTCTGCTAATAACTGTAATAATTCATTTAACACATGGTCTTAAAGCCAAAACTACGAGAGTTGTTATTTTATAATTACATAGTTTCTTAATACATATTATACATAACTGTTTATATTCAGGTTCGTTTAAAATTTTCAAGCAACCATGATCATCTCTGTTTAAAATGTCGGTTGTAGTTTAAAGAGAAGTAAAAATTCACAAAAGGAATGAAGTTTAGATTCCAGGCTTTTGAAGATTTCTCATCAGAGGCTGGATCAGAACTAGTAATATTTTATCAAAAAGCATATTAAATTAATCAAACAATAATCTCCTTTGTAAATTTAGAGTACATTTTTTCTAACATGCAAATAACAAATTTACTTTAAATGTCACATAAATACTTTAAACATTATTTTGCTTAAATACCTGTTTAATAAGAACATACGTTTCAATATTATTTGTATTAATAAACACATGTTCTGAAAAAAGTCATTCAGTTTATGTCTCCGCTTTGGTGATTACTCAACGCGAGCGTTAATGGTGTTTGGGAATTTTTGGTAAAACATTAAAAACACTTTTTTATTGAGTTATAGCTACATAATGTGGATAAGTTGGCCTCTCTAGGAACATAATTTTTTAATAAACCACGCGATATATTTTTTATAAAATTTGAGAATATATTAGAGAGTAGGTTTACATAAACCTACAGTTTTTTAAAGTGTAATAGCTATAATTTTACAACTTCAAATGTAAACATTTAAAATGAAATTTGTATACTTAAATTAGGCTAAAATTGTAGATTATTAATTGTAGAGCTTAAAAGTGCCCTCTAAATGAGAGATGTATTTACTTTTGTACAGCTTGTGGGGTGGGGCAGGTGGGGACTATAAGGAAGATAGAGAGGAGGGAAACCCTTTTTATATGTGTTAGTGAGGTAGAATATTTGCTACTCCTAGTGATAGTTGCGTGAAATTTAGAACTAAATACCCTGAAGCACTCGTCTTATCCTCTGGATAAATTTCCTTAGTCCCAAAGTGTGCCCTCAACACTAGTGCCTCACACACATTTCTAACAGTTTTTGACTTATAGAATTGCTTCGATCAATAATGAAAAATTAAACTGTAAAATCTTAATAAATAAGTATTGTTTGTGTTATACGATATTATTAGGAACCCATTTTATAAATATAAATTTATATCTCGCATTGCAATTCGTTTCATTTCACAATTTAAATCTAAATAAAAATGATCGTTTACTTTTTGGTAGAAAATACTCTTAAACCCAGAAAATTACTTAAAAATAGTTGTTTGATAGCCATAATAATTAGGTATCTAATACTAAAATGATTGTCATATTGCTAAGTCACAAGTTAACAAACTTTATTCATAGATATTTATTAATATTTTCATATGAATAACTAAAATAAAAAAAATTATATTGGCTAACTTTTAATTGGAATCGTTGCATGATATAGGCCCTACATTATATTGTAAAATGCAGTCTTATAATTAGTAAAATTATGATTACAATATGACTTGTAGTTTCTATTAATTACTATAGTAACAGAGAATTGGAAAGGAAGTGGTGTTAGTATTAGTATTCACTAGTACAACATAGTTAGTAAAAAAAACTATTTGGCATTCACTAGGATAAATAATTATGTATCAAGTTGCTGGAGAACAGTTTACAATATCATTGTGTTCTAGAGCTAATGTTCTTTGTCCAAAAGTATTCCGATATAAGTTTATTTTTTAATACTAATCTCAACAGTGATAAAAAAAATTATTTTAAATTTACTCTAGAATATTTTTAACTAGTCATCCATTGAGACTGAATGAGAACTATTCCAAATCCAAACTAAATAGAGACCCACCACACTTCCATCAAAATAAATAAAATGTATTTGAGTTGGTGTTGTGTGGACAGAACATTAGGCTTCGAGCCAGTTAACTTTGGACAAACCCAATTTCACAACCAAACTAACTAAAACTACCAACAAAAACAATATTGAGTTGGGGAAATATTTTGCAGTTATTTTTATTTACGGTTGTATTGAACTTTATATAGAGAAAAATACTAAACTCACATTCCATCAAGAACTATTATGTAATAATAAATGATCTTACGTGTATTTAACTAGTTCAAAAATAATATAAAAGTTCTGCATATAATTACCAAAGACTTGTCCTTAAGACACTAGAAGTTTTGGGAATGTCCAAATATTTTCTACCAATCATGAAAAATCCAATGCTAACAAACAACTTTAAAACAACATTATTATTACAGTTTTGTATAACTACTACTTTTGTGATTGTTTATTATCTAAAATAAGTTGCATTTTATAACCTGCTGAAATGTTAACTAGTGCAACAAATTTATAGTTTAACAAAAGAACGTTGTTATAATATATGTGAACAAACATCTTTAGACAACTTTTTAACTTTAAGAAATAATATTTCCAAATTCGGACATATTTTTTTTTTTTTTAATGTCCAGATATTTAATATTATTTGTATAGTAAATTATATAAACACAATACCTAAATATAACGTTTTATCATTGACTATAAAGAAGCTCCAATATAGCAAAGTTTGTTCATAGTAAGAAAACACTGATTACATTTAATACAATTTTGTTTATTTAATTAAATAAACGAGAACTGTAAAGTGGTTGAACAAGAGTTATGTTAAAAATAATATGCACTTTATTGCATCAAATAATTAATTTAAGTATGTAATTATCACTACAGAAAATGTTTATTTTTCTAACAACCATGAAAAGTATGTTGTTACAATAATATTAGGTAGCAAAATATTTATCTTGTTGTTTAATAACATTAGTTTTTGACCAAATACTACACATACAAATTGTAGGTTTCAAACCAAATGCAATGTTATTTTTTCTATTTAGAAAATAAATATTTTTAGTAAGAATAATTGTACTAACAATAAAAATCTAAAAAATAAAAAAAAAATTCAAAAGAATATGCAAAAAATTTACACACGATTTCGCATCCGTATTCAAAACTTAAACACTGTACAGTAAGTTAAAACGTTTTTATAAAATTAATTATCTATATAACTAAAGGTAACTTTAACCAAACTTTAAGGTAATATAACCAAAGGTAACATAACATCTTTTGTGTATGGGTAGGAGGGAGGGTGATAAAAGCGTACGAGTATGGGTGGGTGGGAGGGTCATAACATTGTTTGTGTGTGGGTGTTTGGAAGGGTCATAAGATAATACGTGTATGGGCAGGTGGGAGGGTTATAACAGCGTACGAGTATGGGTGGGTGGGAGGGTCATAACATTGTCATAACATTGAGGGTGGGTGGGAGTAGTCAAAACATAGTACGTGTATTAGGATACAAAGTAAATTACCTATTACTTTTTCAAGTAAAATACCTATGCTTTTCAAGAGTTTCTGCTTGGGAATTGGAAAGGGCTAATGAAATGAAATGAAAAAGTCTTTATTTTCAGGCTAAGTTAGGACTTATCAGGCCTTTCTTCTACTTAATCTGACTCTATGCTCGTGGCTGAAAAACAGGTAATTATTTTATATAGCACATTATGTTAACCTGACCATACAAGCACTATTAAAACTAGGGTTGGTTAGAAATCGACTAAACGGTTGTTTGACAACGGTTGTGAAAGCTAAACCGTTGTGCTGCTAAACGGTTTTGTGAACCGACTGGAACTGTGTGACCAAACAACAACAACCAACAACTACTTCATTTACATAAATTGTGTATGGACGTTTAAGAAATATCATCATTTAGATATTTATTTCGACAATATTTTCCTCGTTTCGAGCTGTAATAATACCAGGCTCTTACTGCCCTATAGGTTGTTGTGAGGGAAGGGATATAATGGTTTGATGAGAGGTCAGATACAATATCCCATGAGGAATCCCAACAGATTGACCTCCCAGAATGGACACTAACATTGTAAGGTAGTTGATTGTTGTTACCACAGTAATCGTACTCGTATAATCTGCTTAGCAGCTGGGTATTACTGAGGATGAGCGCCTAAATTTGTCAAAACTACATTTGCCTCTGTGCTAATCTATTATTTTTATATTTAGAGTACTAGCAGTTGTGATATCCAGGGAAATCCAGGTTCAGGCATATTACAGCTTTGTTTATTCATTATTACCCACTATTCATTCAGAAGACTGCGATTGTCAAGATATGGGTGAATATGAGGGGTGAATCAGTGTGATAAGTGTAGTCATTGTTACCAACTAAGGTGTTCTGTTCCTATCGCCTACAGTCTTCTCAACACTTTGTCCCAAAGTAGTTGGGCTACAGCACTGCGCCACCAGTGCCGACTTTTTATAGCTAACTTAAATATGAAATTTGCTTTTAGAGCTGATCAAGTGACATTTTAAGGTTTTCAGGTTCCAGAAGAGAATGATTAGAGTTATGGGTAGAGTACGTTTTAAAAACCATTGTAAGCCTCTTTTCCAAGAACTAAATATCATGACACTACCGAGTATTTATACAAGTGTTGTCCTTATTTAAAGTGAATAGTCACTTATTCATAGAGAACAAAGCTAGTCACTTGTGCGACACTGGGAACAGAAACGATATGACGTATCCCATTCTAAGGCTTACACTTAGAGAGAAGGGTATCCATTATTCGGCTTTGCAATTATTCATTTTATTACCTAGACAGCAAAATCCATAGCTAGCTTAAATTTATTCATTTTAAAACTTCAATCTTATTTCATTGAGAAGTGCCTGTACTCGGTAGATGAATTCCTGTCAGGGCGTGCTGGATAGGAATGTGGGAAATTATTTTAAATTTGATTGTATTATTTAACTTATTTCATGTAAACACATGTTATTTATGCAAGTTAATGACATAATAAGCGTACTATGTGAATTAAGATACGAAATAACATGAGAACTAACTATTTATGCACAAATCCACTTAATAAACTAAACTAATTATGACCACTTTATTATTACTGGGGAAGAATAAGAATTACTGGAATTAAATTAAATTATTAATAACGTCAATAATAATTTTATGGTAGTAAATTAGGTAAGTTGTCAAATACAATCAAACTTCGTTATTCTTGTGCGCAATTTATTTGCATAAAAACGTCATTATGTCCAGTTAATATAAAATAAGCTTGTATATTGGTTACATAATTAACAACTAGTCATGTATTAGAGTAGTAACCGAACTAAAAATGTTCTTTGATATATTCAACTAAACTGTAAATATTTAAATAATCTTTAATAGTCTGTATTAATAAGATTATGTTCCTAATGCTTTAAATAATTTCATAAATGTATAGTAATATTGTGTTTCAAAAGAAGAACATTAATAACCTCAATTAGTTAATGATCGTGACTTTGTGCTCCTAGGAATATATTTTTGGATAGAGAGGAAAGCAGAAATTTATCTTTAAAAAGCTGACTTATACATAAATATACATGCTAGAAAACATTAAAAGATAGTTTGCTCAATAGAAGCCTCTGCCAGACGATGGATTTTTCATCCCCAAAATGATTCTTCTTCTTCTTATAATTTTTTTTGTTTTTAAAGAACAAATTGATTCTTCGTGTAAGATTTTTCGTAACACTCTGTGATGTTTATCGACACATTTGTACTAGATAACGATTATGTATTCAAAATATTTCCCTGTAATATTATCAAAGTCTAATTTTCAATTATTAAAACTTATTATTAAGATTTATTTTCAAAATTATAGAATGACAAATATAATAATAATTGATTGTATAATGTTATAAGTAAAATTAATTAATTGAATCATACGTATTATTATCTCATAAAAGGTAGGTTCGAAATATATTCAAACAATTATTTTGGATTTATAAAGTTTATAAAGAGCTTGCTGTATATGACCCTAATTGCATAACAATTATTGATTATTCATTGGTTTCTTAATTTTACTCAACCATATTTATGCACTAGTGTCTACTTGATAGAATATTAATTAATAATATCGCCCATATAATTTTATTACTCATATAGAGTAACCTTAAGCCTGACTGATTCACGGCAATATTAAAAAGAACTTTGATAGCATAATTGTGCTGTATGAGTAAACTACAAAAGAGAGCCAACTATCTTGTAGTTTGTATAATACTTTGTATGGTTTTATGTATAATAAATGTTTTCGTCTTTGTTATAAAAGTTATAACATTGTTTTTTAAAAAGTGCAATATTTAATTACATTCTGAAAATTAAATATAATAAAATTTGCCTTTGGTATTTTTTAGTTGTGATACAATTCCAGAAACAATTATTTCAGTCTTGAAGGGGTCGAACCAGTGGTGTTCTGTAAATAAATTACTAAAAATATGAGGTGTAAAATAAAAAGGCTGATATTTTCAAATAGTAACTACGGGAACTGTCAGTCCTATTATTTAACTGTCAGGCTTTAAATTGTCACAACGTTCTGGCTGTCACACAATTCAGCGTTGTTTTTCCATACATTGAACATAAACAATGTTTTATACAAAGAATGTCATTCAAAAACATTTTTTTCACGTCCTTGCTCCAAGTATTAGGTGTAAAAATAATATTGATTATTATTGTTTATCTGTAATGTAACGCAATTTTCAAATATTAAATTATATTTTTTTTAATTAATAGATTTTCATATGAAACAAAATATGTTTTGTAAAGTATGCTGTAAATTCGTAGGCTGTAATTAATTACGCTATAGGAATGTATATGTCTATGAAGTTCATATAACATTTAGATGTTGGGAATTCCGATAGACAACATCTTAACAGTTGTAGCCCAAGTTTATTATCATTGAAAACTAACGAGGGTCATTGGATGGTTATTCATGGTAAGTTTAAGGCAGTATTGCTATAAATATATACATTTACTTAAAGCTCATTTATGTAATTTCTATTCACAGAAAGGAGGGCGTGGTACTCTCTGGATCTACACTGCTCCAGGACACCTTAGGTGATGCCCGAACCTTTCCAAATGGTGCCAGGATACAGATCATCCTTTCCGAACAATCTCGACCATCACTACTGAACTTTCTAGATTTGCATCAGCGTCTCATATAAAGGCACTCCTTAACCGACGAGTCAGTCAGTCTCAGTGGCAGTGTGAATCAATAGTCTTCGGCCTGAAGTGAAAACCAAAATAAAGTGACTAAAAGGTGACAGTTTGTGAATACTGACGTATGTTGAGTGAACTAAAACTCAAGTCCCTTTTACAGTTATAAGGTAAATAAAATATATTTAAAAACATTTTACTTTAAATTTCAGTCATTCTTAATCATAACTTTTACAAAATTTGATTCGCTGTTTAGTTACAAAAACTATTAAATTTTTACACAAATTTAGAGTATCAAAATATTAGTTATTTTTGTGGTCTATTATGGAGCACTAGTGTAGTCCGTGTAAATGTAATGCAGTTAAAACCAGCAATGGTTGTGGCCCTCAATAACTAAAAAAGAATTACAGGCACAAATATTCCTTTTAAATGGACTATCATTGTAGATGTATATAACCAAGGCTAAAACTTACGCCCACATGCATTCTGTAATAAACTACACTACACTGATTGTTCAGTGGTGCAACCTCATACCAATTCCAAAAACAAAAAACACACAACGATTCCCCACACTTCGCACAACTTCAACACCACCATCACCGAGCCCGCTGTCTCTGCAGTAGGCTTTATGTGAATAATTGGGACAGTTCCTACAATCAACAAAGAAATGGTATCGCCTTATGCAAATAAAGACAAGTTAAATCCTATAATTCTTACTCCTTTTAAAATTGCTAAATTAAATCTATGAAGTTTAATCTTTAAATGATTCTGCCAGCTTATTTTGCAATTTGTAATTGTTTTATTGCCCGAAATCCTCACTCCATATGCCATATTTAGATAAACCAGGCTTGTAATAGGACATGACTAAAACAGAGCATAAACATAATTTGATAAGGCTAAATGGCTAATATATACCTGAGAAACCTAAGTACAAAAATGACCAACATAATCTTCTCAATTTTCCTTTTGTGAATCTTGGGTCCGCAAAAAATATTGTAAGAAATTTTTAAAATTTAGTAAAAAAGTATGATTTCGTAAAAAATAATAATGCTGCCAGTGACATAAACACGTAACACCAGACTTTGTTTTACTCATATTTTAATGTAAGTTTGGTGTACCACTGAATTTACAATTTAGTTATATGATAATAAATCAGCTTTATTACGAAAATAAACTAGTAAAAACATTGCTTTTATACGTTTATTAATCATTTTTTATTAAATTGATATTACATTGCAGTGTTTTTTTTAATCCCTCTAGCATATAGCTATTTGAGGGATCAACTAATTTTATCTTAATGAAATATCTTTAATATATGAGTAATCTTAAAGTAACTAACAAACAAAACAAAAATAAATAAACAAATCAACAAACACCAAGGAAACATAGTTAAAATAAACCAAACAACATTCG
The DNA here is from genome assembly GCA_035578905.1 of Stictocephala bisonia. Lineage (NCBI taxonomy): Eukaryota > Metazoa > Arthropoda > Insecta > Hemiptera > Membracidae > Stictocephala > Stictocephala bisonia. The sequence continues at coordinate 19,388 of JAQJVL010003565.1, read as the reverse complement.
TTATTCATTATAAAAGTCGAAAAGTTTGTTTTCAAAAAAGTATTTTTTTTTTATCTGTAATCCTAATTTTCATTTTATTTTGGATTTTATCTCAATTAACTGTTTAATTGTTTAAAACTTCCTTCTGGATCACGACTGGTGGTCCTAAATCCAGACGAGTCTCATAAATCATTGATTTATGATATACAATATGCGATTTGTAAAATTAATTTAAATTTTATATTTGTATACATATAACCCATTTACAGCATAATACATCAAACTATTTGGGTTAGCGTTGTGTACACAGAACATTAGGCTTCGAGCCAAATAACTTCGGACAAACCCATTTTCACAATGAAACTAACCAAAACAACCAAGAAGACCAATATTTAGTTAGGGCAGTACTTTCCAGTTTACTGTTACTAACCAAAACAACCAAGAAGACCAATATTTAGTTAGGGAAGTACTTTCCAGTTTACTATTACTAACCAAAACAACCAAGAAGACCAATATTTAGTTAGGGAAGTACTTTCCAGTTTACTGTTACTAACCAAAACAACCAAGAAGACCAATATTTAGTTAGGGAAGTACTTTCCAGGTTACTGTTACTAACCAAAACAACCAAGAAGACCAATATTTAGTTAGGGAAGTACTTTCCAGTTTACTATTACTAACAAAAACAACCAAGAAGACCAAAATTTAGTTAGGGAAGTACTTTCCAGTTTACTGTTACTAACCAAAACAACCAAGAAGACCAATATTTAGTTAGGGAAGTACTTTCCAGGTTACTGTTACTAACCAAAACAACCAAGAAGACCAATATTTAGTTAGGGAAGTACTTTCCAGTTTACTGTTACTAACCAAAACAACCAAGAAGACCAATATTTAGTTAGGGAAGTACTTTCCAGTTTACTGTTACTAACCAAAACAACCAAGAAGACCAATATTTAGTTAGGGAAGTACTTTCCAGGTTACTGTTACTAACCAAAACAACCAAGAAGACCAATATTTAGTTCGGGAAGTACTTTCCAGTTTACTGTTACTAACCAAAACAACCAAGAAGACCAATATTTAGTTAGGGAAGTACTTTCCAGGTTACTGTTACTAACCAAAACAACCAAGAAGACCAATATTTAGATAGGGAAGTACTTTCCAGTTTACTGTTACTAACAAAAACAACCAAGAAGACCAATATTTAGTTAGGGAAGTACTTTCCAGTTTACTGTTACTAACCAAAACAACCAAGAAGACCAATATTTAGTTAGGGAAGTACTTTCCAGTTTACTGTTACTAACCAAAACAACCAAGAAGACCAATATTTAGTTAGGGAAGTACTTTCCAGGTTACTGTTACTAAGCTTTGTATTGAATTTTGTTTATTTAGAGAAAAATGCCAACTCCCATCTCATTAGAACCGTTATGTGATAATATATGAAAATACGGTTTTTTCAAAACCTCAACATATTACAGTATCATGTATTCAATTGATATTTACCGAGGATGGCGTATTATAAACACTCTGTATAAATTATCCCTGCATATTTATTTTATAAATCTAAATATAATTAAATTTTATAATAACCTATCAACTTTTTAACTAATGGAATATCTTTAGTGTTTGGACGAGGTTATGTAATACAGAAATTAAAAATCGAAAATAAAAAGGTAATTTTACTTATATTTAAATTTCCATACATTTTCCCAAACTACCTTATTTGTTCAACTCCTAGCACACGACTGGGAGACCAACTTAATTGGCTAGACACATCCCGTTGACTTTTGTGGGAGTTTCAAACACTATAGGTAGATTTGTGTGAATGCCCTCCTTGTATGTATGTTTGGGTGTATTTATTGTTATGAATGATTGTTTAAATTATAGCCTTAGGTTAATTAATTTTAATACTGACGTTTGCAATACAATATTTTTTTATATTGTCCATGCAATAAAGGATTTATTATTATTATTATAACTTTTACTCCTTACAGCCTGTAAATATTTACATACAAATAATTTTTAGTAAAAACTTAACTGCAAAGCAAATAAATATGAACAAACAAAACCAATTTCAGTTTATATGATATTCTATAACACAGTCAATAATTATAGAGGGGTATATTTACGATATTATTAACCTAATAGCAGATCGTTTATAACTTGGCTTGTAAATATCGATACATTCTGAAGGTCACTGAAATAGGTCTTAATATATAATTTTCGTTTTGGTAATTTGTGCTTTCCTGTATGGAAACATATTTCTCCTAATTTTAAAAGGAAAAACTGCATCTGTTATTTTTCATAAATGTCCTATTAAATTATTTTAATAATTACATTTACCTGTTTTCTCTTATCAAATGTCAGACATGGCCTTTTATTAATATTAAATATCGTTCATTTAAATTTCCCAAAATTATAATGTAAAGTTTCCGGTACATATGACTCTTTTGACTACAACAATTATTAGGAATAGAAAATAAATTAATCAGCGAGATCAGAGAGTGAGTTTGGAAAACCAATTACTTTCTTTTTTCTTTGACTATAAATGTTGCATGGCAACACAAATAGTATAGCTATCGGCAATATTACTGAATCAATAAAGTTAATTAAAACTAACAAACAGACTGCAATAATTGGCCATTAAATTTCTTTAACTGAATATAAAATTAGTCTTTTTCAGGAAACTCAGATTTTAATTTGATTCGATATTCGTTACTTTTACATTTTCGAAGTATTGATTCAGAATTTTAGGTCCATTAATTGCCATTAGGTAGGCTGATTTGTGGATACATGCCTGCACTAATTTGGTTAGATGACTACGTTACAACTTGGTAACGTACAACTTGGGGGTTGCCTCCCAAAGTCCAACCCCCCGTCCACGTCGTGGGAGGCGGGCAACGGCACTAAAGTAGGGGATAGCTTATCAAGAGCGTATACCAGCGGGGACTTATCCCTGGCACCTCCAAGGTAGCTGGTCCGGTCTGATAAGAACCCTGAAACAGTGACGGCTAACGGGGCTCTGGTGAAACAACCACGTCAGGCCCAGCAAGCCGGTGGTGAAGTCTAAAACTGCTTTCAACAATGGAACTAAGCCTCGGAAGGATGGATTAAAGGATACGGACCGGAAACGAAACAGGATGAGAATTGGTACATTGAACATATTGACATTAACAGGCAAGGTGGAAGAACTAATAGATGTGATGAATGAGAGGAGGCTGGATTTGTTGGGCTTAAGTGAGACGAAATGGAATGGACAAGGAGAAAAGGAGATAAGAGGGGGAGGGATGTTGTATTGGAGTGGAGGCAGGAACAGAAGGAATGGAGTTGCTATAATAATCCTCTTATTAACCATAAGGTTAATAAGAGGATGAAGGAGAAGGTGGAAGGAGTTGAATATATATCGGATAGGTTGATAATGATAAAAATAAGAGAAGGAAACAGGGAAATAAGATTAATGCAAGTTTATGCACCGCAGACAGGATGCACAGAGCAGGAAAAGGAAGTGTTTGAAGAACAAATGGAAGACCAAATAGGAAATGTGAACTTACTAATGGGTGATCTAAACGCACAAATTGGTGTTGATAGGAAGGGATATGAGGAGGTGATGGGGAGTTTTGGATATGGGAATAGGAATGTGGAAGGGAGGAGATTGCTGGATATGTGTCAAAGGAATGCGTTGACGATTGGAAACGGGAAATTCCGAAAGAGAGAGAGTCATATGGTGACGAGATACAGCTGGGATGGGGTACAAAAGAGTGTCATCGACTACATCATAATGGACAGGGAATGGGGGGGGGGAAATCCTGGATGTGAAGGTGATACCCAGCGTGAGTATGGGTGGGGACCACAGGCTGCTGGTCGGGGTGTTTCGGATTAAAATGAAAGAAGTTGCGACAAGCAAACCTATAAGAAGAATAAAATGCTGGAAATTACTGGAGGAGGAAAAAAGAGAAGAATTCAAGAGGATAGTGAAACAACACTTACCAAGGACGGAAGTAGGTGATGTGGAAAGTGACTGGAAGCTCTTCAAAGAGTCACTGGTAAGCGCAGCGGAAAGGGTATGTGGAAGAACATCGGGAAGGAAGAGAGATAAGCAAACGTGTTGGTGGAATGAGGAGACAAGACGGGGGGTAAAGGAAAAGAATAGAGCTTGGAGGAAATGGTGGAAGTCAAGATCCCAGGCAGATAGAGAGGACTACATAAGGAAAAAGAGGGAAAGTGGAAAGATAGTAAGAGAAGCGAAGGAGAAAGCTTGGGAGTCATTCACAGATAAGTTGGAGAGGGATATGGAAGGAAACAAAAAGCTATTTTACAGCATGATGAAAAACAAGAAAAGGAAAACAGAGAGTGCCCTGACGATGAAAAGAGAAGACGGAGAGCTGGTGGGGGGTGAAGAAATCAAAGGAGTGTGGAAAAATTATTTTCAAAAACTACTGAATGAAGGGTATATTGATGGGGAGGAAGAAGACAACGATTATTATCTGGAGGGTTTGGAAGGTATAAGTTGGAAGGAGACAGAGGATGCTTTGAAAAGAGTGAAAAATGGGAAGTCTGCAGGACCGGATGAGATATCAATAGACATGATCAAAACATTGGGTCCTATAGGAATACATTGGCTGCAGAGGGTGTTTGGATGTGTATGGAGGAGTAGAAGAGTACCGGACGATTGGGGAAAGGGAGAAATTATAACACTGCACAAGAAGGGGAGCAGAAGAGAGTGTAAAAACTATAGAGGAATAACTTTGACGAGCCAGGTGACCAAGGTGTTTGAGAGAATATTGTTAAACAGGATAGAAGGAACAGTGGAGGAACAGATGGGTGAGGAACAACATGGGTTCAGGAAAGGAAGAAGCACCATAGATCTGATTTTTGCAGTGCGGCAAATGATCGAGAAGTATTGGGAATATGACAAGAAGTTGTTCATGGTGTTCATAGATGTGGAAAAAGCATATGATACTGTTAACAGAAGTAGTATATGGGAGAGCTTGAGGAGGATAGGAATAGATGAAAGAATGATTGGATGGATGAAGGAGTTATATAGGACACATAGATGTAGGGTTAGAACTAGTATGGGGAATACTGAGTGGTTTGAAGTAAAAAAGGGGCTGAAGCAAGGGAGTGTTTTATCACCAGTTTTGTTCAATGTAATAATGGAGGTGATGCTGAGGGAAATTAAGGAGGATGTAGGAGGAGGGGTGAATGCGATGTTGTTTGCGGACGACATTATGTTGTGGGGGGAAAGTATAGAAGAAGTGCAGGAGGTATTGAATAAGTGGAGTGTAAAGATGATGGAGAGAGGTCTGAAGGTGAGCATGGAGAAGAGTGAGGTGATGGTGGTGGGTAGAGATACGGACCTGGGAGGGGTCGTGGAGTTGAATGGGGAGAGCTTGAAGAAGGTGGAGGAGTTTAAGTATTTGGGAACAGTGTTATCGAGCAATGGGAAAATGGAGCAAGAAATAAGTAACAGATTGGAAGTGGGTGGTAGGTTTTTTGGAAGCGTGAAACACCTGGTATGGGATGGAAGTGTACCACAAAGGGCCAAGGTAGCAATGTTTAAAACTTATTATAAACCCATGGTGACGTATGGAGCTGAGACGTGGAGATTATCGGAAAGGGAGTGGAGTAGGATACAAGCGGGGGAGATGAGATTTCTAAGAGCCATCAAAGGCAAAACACGAAGAGATAGGATCCAGAATGACGAGATAAGAAGAGGTTTAACTGAAGAGAGTTTGAGAATGGGGGTGGAGAGGTCACGGTTAAGATGGTACGGGCATGTGAAGAGGATGAGTCAAGAAAGAATACCTAGAAGAATGGAGGAGATGGAAGTGGTGGGCAGAAGACTCAGAGGAAGACCTAGGGGAAGATGGTTGGATGGCGTGAAAGTCGATGTGGAGAAGAGGGGGGTTGTGTGGGGGGAGGTGATGAGAAGAGAGATGTGGAATAACAAACAAGAATGGAGAGGCTTGGTGAACGCCCGAACCCAGGAGTGAACTGGAGCGGGTTTCCGGATATGTATGTATGTATGTACTACGTTACAATATGCTACATCTATTTTATATAACTATTATGACCTATTTGTCATTTTTAAGTACAATTCCAAAGAATGAATACTATTTTTAACATTATCAAAGTGTGAAAAAGCACTTCTGTGGTATTATTGAAGTTTATATTAAAATTTTGTCCAGTATAGTTTATTTTTGTGTGACAAATTTTAACTTGCCTTTATTTCTATTAACTCCTATTCTTATGGTATATTTTATATTTACCAGTTTCTTTTTTTATGACGTATTTAGACTATATTGCTATTCAATATTCAAGATATGTTCCGTTTTCACTTGATATAAGCTTTTAAAAGCTTTACACGATCCAAAGCCTTGTCCTTTCAAGAACCTTTCAATAATAACTTTTATATTACATCCACCCACCATCTATTCAAAACTCTCCATAGACGACAGAGTAAGTTGCTGTTTAGAGGTCCACATTTCCATATTTATTATTAGAACAACAATTGTAGAAATATGGATGAATATGAGGGGTAAGTGAGTATAGTATTTGTTACTAACTGAGGCAAACCGTTCCTTAGAAAGATATATTTATTAATATCACAATAACTAGGACAACTAAAGAACCTACAGATACACAGGAAATCCGAACCACATACTATTGGTCTGATAGTCATCCAACTGACAGCCAGATACTCATTCCTCTTCTCTTTTTAAAAATAAAAAAAATGGAAGCAAATTTTATTTTTAGGTTATGTAAACTAGGTTATAACAACTGACACTTTGTTTACACTTAGTCTGTTTACATTAGTCTCGAATACTCAAACAGTCTGATACAAACTGTGACATACTCGTACACCATACACAGAGAATTGCACTACAGTATTCATGAAAGGATGAATCATAACAATAAACTACTTTAACCAACAGAGTGTACCACGTCAAGGGTTATACTGATTATATCCAGTTAGACACTTAATTTCAGTTAGACGCTTTCACTTGAGTCATCAAGCAAAGTTTTTCATGTCTGAGGGCACTGCCAAAAGCTTGGGATTTGATATAAGACTGTAAGCCTATACTTAAACGTAGCTAAGCTATTGTTATATTTAAGCTGCTGTCTCCATTTCACTTATTATATTTTCTGTGTACTGTAATATTCTGTTGTTTGGTCTGTTATTTTAGTTTAATTATTATTATTTATTTGTCCTGTTTATTTTGGTTATATATTTTATTAAAACTCATTGTTATTTATATTTATTTATTGCAATTAATAATACTATTGTAGTAAAATTAGAGAAAAACTTATAGTATATCACTCAAATAGCGTTTCGCTGTAGAGAAGACAAATTATAAACTGTTTGTAAACTATATATCAATAAATAAATTGAATTAATTAAATATTAAAAAAATGTTTTGAATGGCCTTAGACAAGAGTATTACAAAGGAAGTTTTGTCATAGTTTCCTATGATATTCCCTACTTTACTTTATAATTTTGTTTTGCCAGGAGACAGCGAACTATAAATCCTGTTGTTAATATTAAATTGTATTAATTCATACACAATTTTGGCCATTTAATCTGCTTATTAGTCTTGTTACACGTTTTTACAAAATATTTAATATAATTAGTCAAAGGCATCATTTTTTAGCACTGTTACTTTTTAGTTACATTTCGAGGCAAACCTATATAGAGGTTAGCCTATACGGTGGTGAGACCTGGTATGATATTGTTGAAACAATGATCTGATTGCAATTATTCTGTATTTTGAATTATATCTTACTTATATATACCAACTTCATTATACCATACACGTACAGTGGCACTGACCCACCCGCCCGCCCATACACGTACAGTGGCACTGACCCACCCGCCCGCCCATACACGTACAGTGGCACTGACCCACCCGCCATCCCATACACGTACGGTGGCAGTGACCCACCCATCCGCCCATACCCGTACAGTGGCACTGAACCACCCGCCCGCCCATACACGTACAGTGGCACTGACCCACCCACCCGCCCATACACGTACAGTGGCACTGACCCACCCGCCCGCCCATACACGTACAGTGGCACTGACCCACCCACCCGCCCATACACGTACAGTGGCACTGACCCCCCCACCCGCCCACCCATACATGTACATTGGCACTGACCCACCCGCCCGCCCATACACGTACAGTGACACTGACCCACCCGTCCGCCCATACACGTACAGTGGCACTGACCCACCCGCCCACCCATACACGTACAGTGGCACTGACCCACCCGCCCGCCCATACACGTACAGTGGCACTGACCCACCCATCCGCCCATACACGTACAGTGAGTGGCACTTCCTCTTTATGGTAACTTACACCTTATGAATGGCCCTAACTATTAGGAATAAATGGCATTTTTTGAGGACAAGATGGCTTGACCTAATAACCAGACTACAAGAGTCATTCACACGTATTCAATCAATAATTTATATCTACCTTAAAATAATTAACAAGGTTAGAATAATACATTTTTTCTAAAGAATTGTGCTTAAATCTGGAAACTAAAGCTTTTCTTCAAGAATGACATCTTTAAATTTGTTTGGTTACAGCCACAACTCTTCAGTTAGCACCTATAGTAAATATTAGTAGGGGCATATATAGTAGGGGCATATTAGTAGGGGCAATAATACAATGTTATAAGAAAAGAAAATAATTGACTATTTTTTTTTCTTATCCGTCAATTCATACAATAACCATAACTCAAGTTAATCTATCATAACAAAACCAAACGTAATATCACATAACTAAACCTAACATAAATTATCCAAATCTAACATAACCTAACCAAAGTAGTGATATTTATTTATTATTAATAAGATAAAAAATTAATGGAAAAGGTCCATTTTTTTTCTTTTAATGGTATACCATAACATAGCCTAACTCAGGTTTCATTCAAAATTCCTAAACTTATAATTTGTTCAAAAGTATGGGCGCTATTTGTTGTTGTTGTGTTTTAATTGTTAAATCAAACTTTAAAATGGCCTAAATAACGGCCTAAAATATAGTTTACAATATAGACAAGGACTGTTGAGCTAATGTAGTACTTTGTAAAATGTGTAGTAATTTAAAAGTTAGGATAGTCCTAGGATAGTCCTTATTATACTGTTTTTGGAAACACTTTTTAATACATACATTAGAAATTATTAACTTGCATATCATATAAATAACAAGTGTAAGTATAATGATTTTTTATTTATTGTTATTTTATTTTTTATTATAGTTCTTTTAGGAATTATTATTGGTTTGTATAGCTCATGGAAGGGCTTAGTCACGATTGTATACTTTTAATGGAAATGTCTTTTTGTACAATTAATTTATTGGTAGTAAGATTAATCAACTGTTTTTACTGATAAAAAGGATAAATTATCGAAATTGGTCTGTAAAAACTAAACTAAATAGTTTGCTGCATATAATTTAGTAATATTTAATAAACAGTACTTGTAGTTTTTAGAAAAGGACCATTGAATAACACTAAAGAGTACACAAAAATAATATGCTTATGTTTATTACAAAATAAAACATATTAATTAACATATCTTATAAAAATGATATATTAAATTTTAATTGACACAAAAGTCTTTTACAGAGTATTTATGCAATTGATATATTGTTAGGACTATGAAAGACAACTTTGATAATGGTATGTTCCAGTATTTAAAAGTAAATTAGTAAACCACTTAAAATGTACACGAAAGCTGTCCATCACTCCGTGTAAATTAACAAACACAAAATGTGTGAGGGAGAGTTATTGTGTAATTACATAGGAGAACGGTGGAACATTTTCAATGCTACGTCGTTAATCAGACTTCCTGCATTGTACATATATCCCAAACTCAGCCTAAATTGTAATTTAAAAACTAACTCATACGTGAAAACTCAACTCGGTTTATAGTTAAAAAAGTTTATAAATATTTAAATGTCTACAATAGTACACAATAGTGATATATATTTAACATATATTACCGGAAGTCATCACATTGTATCTCGGTTTGCATCCAATTTCGAAATAAATATGGTACTTTAAACTGCTATTTTTTATATAAAATACATTGTATACACTTTTGTTATAATTCTTAAAACTTTCAAATTCCACTCATTACGAAGTACAAATTTATGCATAGTATAATCATATACCACCCTATAAAATACATTATATATTGTTATATTTGATAAAATTGCAATTAAATCGTTTGAGTTAAAATGTTATTGTGTTTCATGTTGAGTGTTTTATGTTTTAATTAATTAGTGAGTATGAATAAAAGAACAATTATTATCCATAAAGTATTATTTCGGTCCTTGAGGACCATAGCATTTTACACTTAGTGTACAATATTTAGACTGAAAACATACGAACGTCATGCAAACACAAATTTACTGTACCATTATCCTGGTGCACAGGGTTAACAATATACTATGATAATCAATTTTGTAAATCACGATTACTACCCTCAAACCAAAAAGATTTACAAAATTTAACTAAGAATTACATAATTTACACAAATAATTATATGCTAATTAAGAAACAATTTATTACTAAGATATTTAGTATTTTTAAGTAATTGATTTTAAGTTTTACATTAAATTTATTATATAGTAAATGTCGGCCCTGGTGGCGCAGTGCTGTAACTCAGCTACTTTGGGACAAAGTGTTTGGGAGATTGTAGGCGATAGGTTCCATGCTCGGTCCTCTTAATACCGACACGGCGTCCGCTCAATGGTTGTCGTCAATATAGACACTACTAGAGAAGTCTGGAGTGTCCGTGTTGAATGGTAGTCAAGGTTCGGGTGTTGTGTAGAGAAGAGAACTAAGTGTCAAACTTGTCAGTTAGCTGAAAATCAGACCAACACTACGTGGTTCGGATTCCACGTAAATCTGTAGGTCCCATAGTTGCCCTGGCTATTGGGCTATTGATAGATAGTCCTTACTGAGCTAAGTCGAACTCAGATAGTAACAATGACTACACTCGTTCATCTACACTCATTACACTCATTCATGTCTCATATTCGCCCATATCTCTACGATCGGCATCTTAGTGATGAATAATAATAATGAATAATAATCACGATAATACGTGCTGTGAATTATATTTTATCTCATTTCTATCATATTTTTAGATAATTTTATGTATTATTAATAGAAAATTAGTGTTCATTATTCATGTTTATATAGCAAATATTTATCAATTAACTATACAATATATAGCTTATAGTTAATTGTCAGTTTCGGGAAAAAAACGAGATAAATGTTAAAGAGTATATTATATGGTTTAATTTTAATCGTAAATGAAATCATGAGAAATAAAATACGACTTAAAAGTCTAGTAGTTACTATATCCGTAGAAATTACTGAAAACAATACTAAATTAATGACTGGTGGACTTCTATATTTTTATTCTGTCATTCCAAACGTATTAGAAGAAGGATACTAAATTAAATTCCCATTTTTAGTCTCCAGCGGTAACCTGCAGCTTTGTTGTACCGATTATAAAACACTAGTTTGATTGTAATGGATAGTTAATACATTTTGTATTTGTTAATTGTGAACCCTATTAAAACTACTTTTTACAAAAATAAGCTACCTTTCTGTTACCAGTTGAAATATTTCCCCGATAAACTATATTTACAGAGCTTAATAGATATAAATTAATGGTTGTTAAAAGTCCTATATACAGTTCATTGTGTACCACGATGGGTGAATACTACCGCACGTATAAAATGACACACCCACACAACACTCTGTAAAATCAATGCTATAATTTTAAAGTAAAACAAAGTAATAAATCAATTAAAATAATGTGAACATAATTATATTTGTTAGTTATTGTACATATTCCTATTAAATTAGAATACTCTTGGCAGCTACCAATATATAAATTAAAATACTTATTCATGATTGTTAATTTATTGGGCATTTCCAAAGTGTGTGGTGTTAAAAAAAAAAAAAAAAAAAAAAAAAAAAAAAAAAAAAAAAAAACCAGTCTCTCGACAATTATTAAGATTCCTGTTACCCTTAGTTATTATTTACATACTTATTTAAAATTTGAATTAAAACTAGATACTTCTGAGTAAGGTAAAACATATCAATATACTAGTAACTAAGGCTTCCGGTAATTCAGAGACTCTCAGAGATACCACTGAGGATGCCACATGACAGGATGAGCGAAACGTTTGGTGATGTAAATATTGTGACGTTTTTTATGTCCTAATTTATAAATAATTAATCGCTATGTGGGTTTTACAAATAAGCAACACGATATACTAAACAATTACTAAATTTATTGAATCTATAAAATTAACTTATTACAATTAAATGGGTTATTTCCTTAACTTTAAACTATTGTGAAAAGTACAATTTACTGTTAGGCCTACTGTTACAGTTAAACTAATTTATATTTACAATCTTAGATGGCATCAATAAATGGCAATCAATTACAACTACTAATTGCAAAGTGACTTTACTAAATTCCCTTCTTTTAATTACAATTCCTAGCTCTATAAAGTGGCTTTCCTAGATTCTCTACTATTATTACAATTACTAACTATAAAGTGACTCTACTAGATTCCCTACTACCTACAGTCCAATGCTAACAGTTCACTCACAGATTCTTCAGTGTCCCTTCAGAAGTCGTCCACAAGTACCGCACTGCTCCTTCGTTGATCCCCACAACGAACCACTCACCGGTAACTTCTCCGTAGACCACTTCACTATACACGGACACTTTACTCGCACTGTAGAACTGGCGCACTGTAGCCGCAAACACCCGGGCTATATAACGCATTTTATCCGAACAACTAAACATAACTTGACACACATTTACCGCAGTATTGGATGCGACATTGACTGTGACGATATAATCACATCATGTCACTAACCTATACTAACATCCATATAAAGTACAGTAGTATTGACCCCCCCCCCACTCACCCATACACGTACAGTAGTATTGACCCACCTACTCACCCATACACGTACAGTGATATTGACGGAGTGCTGGTATCCGAGCCGTATATATCACCTGCAGGTCTCTATCTAGAAGCTTCTTGAATTCCCCTGCGCCCGAAGTTCCGTGACAGAGCTAGCTCGTCAACCGAGAACAGTCTAGAAAGTCCACTGATGAGGTAGGGGCGTTCATGCGTAAGCCATTGTGCCCTAAAGGTGGTAAACAAGCAGCGCAGGTGGTCAGCGACCCATCCATTACTTCCACATCCCTGGTTCCCAGGATGGAGGCCATTCTGGATGTCACACTGCCCCCTCCTTAAGACTGATCGTCCCGATCAGCTTCCGCTCCATGGTACGGTGCTAGGCGATCAAGGTGGACCACAAGCATCTTGCCTCTTGGGTGTCTTTGAATCCAGTAGACCACATCGTTGATTCGTGTCACTACCCGATAAGGTCCTTGCCAATCCTGTTGAAATTTTGGGAATCTCCCCTTCTTCCGGAGGGGACTGTAGAGCCACACCAGGTCGTTCACCTGGAATCCAGTCGAATTGGCTTGCCGGTCGTAGCGAGCTTTCATTTTGTCACAGGCCATTTTTAGGTGCTGACGAGCGAACTCGTGAGTGTCGTGTAGGTGGTCGACGAGCTCGCAGGCGTAGTCCGTCGCGGGCTGCTTTGCGTCAGGTGGCAGGCCGAACATGAGGTCACTAGGCAGCCGCAGCTCCCTTCCGAAGATCATCCTCGCTGGGGTGAAACCCGTAGTATCGTGGACCGAAGATCTGTACGCCAGGAGGAAAATGGGAACCTTCCGATCCCAATCCCGCTGATTGGTGGACACAACTTTCCTGAGGTGTCCAACGAGTGTCTTTATGTATCTCTCGACCATCCCATCAGATTGTGGATGAAGTGCAGTTGTCCGTGTCTTGTGCACTCCGAGACGGTGAAGCACCTCCTTCATCAACAAGGATCCGAAGTTCGTCCCCTGGTCACTGTGCAGCTCACGTGGCACTCCATACCGACAGATGAATTCGTTCACCAAGCACCCAGCCAATGTTGTGGCTTCTTGATTTGGTATGGCGTATACTTCTGGCCATTTCGTAAAGTAGTCCATGGCCACCAGGAGATATTTATTTCCTGCATCTGACATGGGAAATGGACCGGTGATGTCGATGGCGATCCTCTCGAAGGGTGCCCCAACGTTGTACTGTTGCATTCTGCCTCGATTTCTTGTTTGTGGCCTTCGGCTTCCAGTACAGACATCACATTGGCGGCACCACTTCTCTACATCAGGCCTCAAGTTCAACCAGTAGAACCGCTGACGTAGCTTGTCCACCGTAGTAGATATAATATGGGCATTGACAAACACCCCATGAAGAGTTTTTGCCAAATGAAGAGTTGAGGGTGGGGGAAGTCACGTGACCGGATCCAAGATGGCGGCGGTCACGTGACCGGATCCAAGATGGCGGCCCCCAGTCCTGCCAACCTGTTAGGAATTTTCCCTCCCAAAATTTCCCTAAAATTCCCAAATTTCCCTCAAATTCCCTTTTTGTACTATATAAAATATACTATTAGCCTTGTTATACTATATAAAATGCATTATTTTCTCTTATAATCTATAGTAAATCTATACTCTATGGGACCCTGACCTTGACGCCCATTCTTTAATGGTTTAATCCATATATACACTATAGTAAAGGTGCTTTCCAGCAGCCTTATCGAGTGTGTCGACACCCTACAGGCTTAACTACTACTTCAGCATGCACAAAACATATTACGTAAAGCATGCAAAGATACTCACCCTGTATGGTCAGTAGAATGTTAGTACAAAGCCTCTGAAGGAACGTCAACCTCCTCTACCAGCTCAGAGGTCACTCTTTTGATTTTTAAGGGTAAACAAAGAGGCTCCCACAGGTCTAGACCATATACCCCTGTGGTACGGAGAAACAAACCCTTGTAATAAGCCCCAATCATCGCTCATTACGTTGGTAGCCATCCTGCCACCTTTCCATAGATATTTACTCTAGGTGTTTATAGTAAATCTCGTAGACCATGTAACTTGCGAACAAAATACACGGTATGAAGATCGATGGGATGCAGCGTATTTTCCTTTTTTCTTCTTGCAGTAAAAATGCTTTGCAGTATCTGCAGTCGTGTACTCGATCTTCTGGTGTTTTGAAACACTTAAATCCTTATTTAAATACTTATTTTATGCATAATTTTGTACTTTGCAATGAGTGGAATTTTAAAGTTTTAAGAATCATAGTAAAAGTTTATACAATATATTTTATATACAATAAAACCCGTTTAAAATTTTTAAAATATTGGAGGTCAAGTTTTCCTCCAATAAATTACTTTAAAAAAATAAATAAATAAATAAAAAATGCTATTCATCCACAATTTTAAAAAATATTATATAAATATAAAATTAAAAATAAATTAATTTTATATTGATAACTCTTCTAAGCTCACAAGATCTGGGGGACAATTAATGACGAACGACAAAACTCACGGGTGGAACTCACAATGCTCTTTAATTGAGGAATGTATTAAATAACCTAACACTCCTAGTGAACTGATGCGTATTTAGTGGTGGGGGGATCTCTCTCTTACTATAGATGACTAGGTGGACTGACTGCACGATTAGAAGGGGTAGAGGGTGCCTGTTACGGTTTTATAACCTTCTCCATGTTTTCTGAGATTAGTTTAATTCATTTCTGGGACCGTTTTTGTATGGTTTTGCCTTTTGGTATGTCTTCTAAGAAGAGTTCTAAAGTATAAAGTAAAAAACTCCTTCAATAACAATACCTGTGCTCAGACGAATTCCTGTAGACCCTAATAATTGCTCGTGCATAATTTTCAATGATTTTGGCAAAGTTTTGTTAATGTTGTGATCTGGGATATGCCTCTAACCTAGTACTTCCCAAGAGAAGGAACATCTATTCTATTATAAAGCTTATATTTCTGATTATAACTATGCGAATACTATCAAGAGTAGCAGAAAGTAAAAAATTATTAAACTATTAAATTGAAATAGTTGCAACAAAATTTAATGAGTTCAAATTATTAAAATACAAAGTACATTAGATTTCAAACAAAATAATCTAGTGTCAACATGATGTCATAAAGATTTGGCTACATTTACCAGAATAACTTATAGTAAATGCTTACCTTAATGAAAAAATCTGATTGTTTACAAATATTTTTCTAATAACCAATACAATTCAACATTTAATAATCATAATTTTAATATAAATAAAGAAAATAACAAAAGACAAATCTCTTCCAAAAAAGTCACATATTAGTTCATAAATTATCATTTTTCAGTTAGTACAATCTATTTTGTAACTATGTATACTACCATATTAACCTTATTAACATATGTTTCCAGTTTAAGAAATTCTAAAGAATAAATAAAATATACAGATATTTGATTTTGTACACAACTTTGGTCAAACATCAGTTTTGGAGTTTTCATGAACACACGTAATAATAGTTAACAATTTTGATTAAATTATAGTTAATTTTACAATATTTGAATGTTTTCTTAAAAATGTATAAATTTTTATGAAGTGAATATAAACACATTGGCAAAACACTGATAAAACTTAGTTTTAAACCTTAGAATATTGTTCTTTAATCGTTATGCTGTAGGAACTAATTAATATTAATTGTTTAAAATTATATATTTTACCAACAAAACAAAACCCTATTGGAATAAACTGAAATTCAATAGATAGGCCTATAACCAATAAAATAATGTTGAGATATTATAAAGTATATAAAATAAACCATTGTAACATATTAACCATAATACTATGAAAATGTCCGTATATACATTTTTGTGTCCAGAAATAGAGCTAACTGCTTGGATTTGAAACATTATAGTAGACAAAAGCCGTAAACCTAGTCATTAGTCTTGGGAACTACTACTAATTTACTTGTACTAAGGTACTTCACTGTAAATTGGGGTAATTCAATTTACATGTATGAGCTATAACAAGAGGTCAGTTTGTATATACGAGCACATAAAAACAACGTCATTGCTATTCTTACTTTAAAGTATTCATTTCAAGTTTATGTTTACTAAAACTGAGTAAAAAAAGAAATAAATTTATAGAACTAGCTGTTTCATTTATTATTCTAAAGACTACATATCACATACATAAGGCATCATCGTATGATTTGATGATAATTTGTTGTAATTTATAGTCCCTTAACTTAACGAAGTGTCTTTTCTTGTTAGCTCTACGTCCGTGTATTTAATCAGTACTATTTGCATTTTCGAGCATATGTATGACTTAAATTTATAAAAATTTCACGTTAAATTATAAAATGATCAATACAACAGCAGATATCATTAAAATACTAATATTTATAATGTTATGATTGGTAGCTCAAAATATATTTGTTTATTTTTTGGAATTGAAAAATTAAAGAGGAAGTAGGAAGTGTAGGCATTTCGAGCCCTAGGCATATTCAGCAAAGTTTTTATTCTAAAAATTGCTCCGGTTTATATCTTAAAGTTTGAATTGTATGGAATCCCATTAAAGAATCTATAATATTTTAGTCAAGGTATAGTAATTCGTAGGCTTCAATATAGAACACTGATATACCTTCGTCAAGGTATCCTCCACAATGTTTAGGGAAAGTTCAAAGTAAGAGGTTATACCAGCATAAGAAAATCGTTTATTCTAAATTACTCTAGTTTAGTAATTTATTTGTTCTGTTATCTACTACAACTACTGGTTCTACTATCTAACACGATTTTGAAAGTATTTAATTTCCATTCCAACATATCTGGATGCCTTGAGCTTTTACATAACTCAGTATATTCAATGGATATTACTTCCTATTAACATAAAAAAAACTTCGTAACTATTTAAGTGAACATTCTAAGGAAAACCATACAAATTACTTTAAAAGTACTTCTGTCTTATTGATAAGCTAAAACAAATTTTCTCAACCAATCAACCTCCACATTTCTGATTGGATAAAGACAGCTAATATTTCGTAAAAATAGTGAAATGGGTTACTTAATTAATTGTTTGGTTCACAGTTAAGTTTAAGCTTCATATCCACAGTTACATGGCTGATAGATTACCATCCCCCCTTTTATTTACATTAGTTTGCATCTTACCACACCGTGCAAAATTTACTAATGATACCTTTCGAGGAAGGATCTTTCCATTCATGACAGACATGGGATCTGTTACGATAACCTTGTTCCAATCGTGTCAAACATATTCCAAGTTGAGATCTATCTTATTTTTTAAGAGTATTTAGTAAAAATCAACTGGAAAAATTGGCAAAGAAGAGTATTTCTAGATTTGTATCACCCAGAAAGTTCAAGGGTATCTTGTTAAATTGGAAGATTTAGAGTAATTCATTTAGTTGAACTCTACAAGTTTCGCTATTTGCTTTGCATTTAAGAAGAACTATTACACAATAGAGAAAGTTATGGGAGACGAGTTGTATTAAAGAAAATGACGATCTACAGTAGTCATTGTCCCTTTATTGTTGGACATAAACTTCTTGTAAATCTATGAAATTATACACATCTTCAAACTTTACTACAAACTGATCTGTTTTGTCGTTTTATTACAAATCCTTAATAAAACAATGCAGTATAGTTTTCCTGTAGGTAATGGTTAAAAGAGTACTACAAATCTTCATTTGTAGACTGTACATTTAAAAAGATAATATGAGATCCTGAGACGAACACTGTTTATCCTTAAAACTTATCGTTACGATTTCTTCTATACAAAGTAGTTATTTAGGGTTGTACAACGTAGATTTAACGAAGAAATCTACTCCTTCATTACAAATCAATACATCCATTGTAGATTCACTAGTTTTTCACCTTCAGCAAGTAAAAAACAAATAACAAAACGTTGTTCAAGTGGACTTTTTCAAGGTGAAATTTTCAAGTGGACTTGCTATCATTGCATGTATTTTTGAGGTTATAAAAACAACAATGTTAATCAATCAGCTGACCAAGGCTTATCCCAGTGATGCCAATTTAAAGCTATAAAAGTATAAAATTTACTCTACCAACAGTTCTCTCCCCAAACCTTTTTATCTCTTTATTTATGACCCTCGTATAATCCTCGACTATTTGTGAATCTCAAGAGCATTGAGAGCGTACGTTATGTAATTCATTGCAAGACATAATCGTATCATCATTTTACTTTATTGAAGTTAATCATAGAAAACATTTTTGTTCGTATGTTAAAAAGTTCTTCAGATACATTTTCAAGATGCCTAAACAAAGGAAAGTAGTGTAGAAATGGCGGTTGAAGCGCAACCTTGAACTTTGGACTGTCACGTGATCACGTCACGTGATCACCACGTGCTCACCACGTGCTCACCACGTGCTCATCAAGTGCTCACCACGTGCTCACCACGTGATCACCACCACGTGTTGACCTTGAGGT